>VFFE01007035.1:846585-902695 GCA_008921705.1 Burhinus oedicnemus | reverse complement strand
CCGCCCCCCCCTTTTTTTTTTTTTTAAACATGCTTTTTCAACCCAAATGTGTGGGAAGAGAAGGTAAACCCAGGCAGGGCACACAGCTGTCATTTGGCCGGGTCCCACCTGGGAGAACAGCAATGGCAGGGTGTGTTTGGGGCTCCCAGGAAGGGTCTCCACGCAGGTGTGGCAGGGCTGAAGCTGCAGGGACACGGGTGTCCGGATGCTTTGGGAGCTGCAGCCCACCCTGCCTGGAGGCAAGTTTACACTCAGTCCAGCAATGACTCCTACAGCTTTTGTGCCACCTGCAGAGCTGTTTTTTAAAAGCGTCATGCGCTACCCATAGAGACTTCAGTGGCTTTCAGCCTGCTTTCCCCCTCCATGTCTTCTCCTATTTGTAATTTTCCTCTATTTACAAGTTTAGGTGCTCCAGTGGCTCATAGACCTGAGCTAGCTGATTTGAAACTCAGTTTCAAAGACCTCCATTTTCACGCTCAAGTTGCCACGCCGTGCTGAGAGGTACCCAGGCTAGCTTTAAATTGGGCAGATGAATTACAAAAAGCTTGCTGGCATGAACTGCAATGTATCTGCAACATACATGGATGGCGAGCAGTGGTGTGGGTGTGCAGGGATCAGCTCACAGCCAGAAGTGGCTCCCCAGAGCTGGCCCCAAGAAGCGTGCTTGCTCTTACACTGGCTTTCCTTGTGCTCTCAGACTTTCTTTCCTCCCTCACAGAATCACAGAGGTTGGAAGGGACCTCTGGAGATCATCTAGTCCAACCCCCCTGCCAGAGCAGGGTCACCTAGAGCAGGTTGCACAGGACGGTGTCCAGGTGGGTTTGGAATGTCTCCAGAGTCGGAGACTCCACCACCTCTCCGGGCAGCCTGTGCCAGTGCTCTGCCACCCTCAAAGTAAAGAAGTTCCTCCTCATGTTTAGATGGAACTTCCCATGTTCAACTTTGTGCCCATTACCTCTTGTCCTATCACTGGGCACCACTGAAAAAAGTGGTGGGCACGTATCACTGGGCACCCTCACTTCCCTTCAAGCAAAAAGCATTTTTGCTTTTTTCCCCCTCCAGCCTCATCCAGATATTTTCTGTGGGTTTCTGATGCCCTACGATGTTGGGTTTGTGAGAGGAGGCTCTTCTCCTCATCTTCATTTCTATTTCCAGGGAAAAGGGTACAGGCAGGCTGCCGGGGCTGCTAGCCTTGTGCCTCTTTCCTCTGAGGCAGCAGATGGAGGAAACAACATGTTGGGAACGAGCAGCTGGGCTCGCTGGCATGGGGGTGTGAGACACCCCAACCTCCGCCGCTGCACCAAGAGCCTGACCCCCCCCTGCAACATGAGATGGGAATGGGAGCCTTATCCGTGCAGCGCATCCCAGTGAAAGGAATCATCAGTTGCTGCTCAGAGAGGATTAGGTGTGACTAAGCAGAGCAGAAATGCTGGAAACTGCAGCAGCGCATCCCAGTTCCAGTGGATCGGAGCCAGAAAATAGTTCAGGGTCCATAAGCCCTCTCTGTTAGGCCACTGATTCTCAAGACCACACTTTCCACCGAGGGAAAGCTGGCTGCCCCTTTGCAGTTTTTCGGCACTGTTCCCTGCTTTCAGAGCTTTGGGACAGTACAGACTCCTGCTAAGCCAAGGGACATGATGGAAAATCCGTTCCTGCTGTGGAAATGCTGAGTTGATCCAAACCCCAACAGCGTGTCCCGAAGGGCTCAGTGGCACGGGGGTGGCTGTGGCCGGGCAGCGTGGCTGGTGGGCGAGCGTGGGTGGGAGAAGTGCGACTGGGTTTTTGATGTGCGCTCAAAACTTGCAAGCCTCCGGCTGCAGCGAGAGTTGTCCCTGGGAAACTGCTCCGCTTTCTGCCAAGGGGTGGGAACAAAACTGGATGAGCACAGACTGGGGATGCGTTTAAGCTTTCTGGGACTTCAAATCAGTCTGAGTCTGTATCTGAGTTTGATATCAGGGTATGCTTCTAATAAACCATTTTAGCAGCCCAAAATCCACCAAATTGACATACCTATCCTGACTGTGACCTCCAAAATGTGCTGGATGTGCCTGTAATATATTCTCAAGTCCCATCTTGGGCAGATGTTTGCCCTTGAAAAGGGAAAGGAGTGATGGAACTGACTTACCCTGGACATCAAAGACTCCTTTTACAGTCCACTCAGGCTTCTAATATATTCCTTTAAATTTTGGTGCTTAAAAGAAAGCAGTAATGAGTTAATCACAACATTCTTGAACTGGACACATTTTGCAGAGCTCCTTCCTGGCTTCTCTTTTCCATAACAAGCTGGAAGCTCATCTTCTTGGCAGCTGCCAGCTTTGGGCTAAATCAGATTAACCAGACCCCTCTTCCTTGGCCAAAGGAGGTCTCCATCAGGATGGAAACTCAGGAGTGCTGGAGGAAAACCAGTCGAGTCGGCAGCAGCATTCGGCTCTGCAGCAACCACGTCCTCCTTGTGGAGATGCTTGCTCTCGCAGCCCATTGACTTTGCACTATTTGAATCCTTCGTATCAGAGGCTGCAGTAAGTGGATATTGCTCTCCCAGATGCCAGAAGGGTCCATAAATCATAGGGAAACAGGTGTCTTCCAAGTCCAGAGCAGTATATTTTGCAGCACTGCACTAAAAACCACAATGCCCTGTCAAGGCTGGTTAACGGGAGGGTATCCTCCCTTCATAAACGAATGATAACTCGAGCTCGGATGTCAGCCTCTGACCCAAGGAAGGCTGGTGTGAATTTAGGGCCGTTCAGTTTTTTGGAGGAGCTGGCGGGTTTCGGGATGCTGCTTTGGCTCCCTGGCAGCCCCCATAAGCCGTGCTGTCAGCTCTTGAGATCCTTATCTTGCGTAGTGCTGTCGACTGTATAAAAGTTCCTGACCTGCGTGGTACAGGGAAAATCCTTCAAAGCATGACCCCTTACTTGTCTTCTGGCCTCTGCCCATGTAAAGCTCATAAACTAGAAGACTAATAAAAAGAACCCAATCTTTATCATGTTTTTAAAAAAAAATTAATGCAGTCTGCGTGATCTGGGAACAACTCCCTGCTAACAACCGGAGATAAGGATTACTAGCATGGAGGCTGAGCCCTCCTGTCGGGGAAAGATGGATGGGGTTTGTATTAAGGTGCTGGACTGGAACTTGAAAAGCTGATGGCCAACTCTCTGCCTTGCCATAGACATCCCTTGTGACCCTGGGTGTGCCTCCTCCTCTTTTCTCTATTTAGCCTGCGAACGCTCTGGGGAGAGAAGGAGAAATAAGGCATTTTTAGTATTAAGAGATTCCTCTGCAAGGATTAGTGACTGTACTTGCGACGGTCTGGAGTTTGGACATTGCACAGGAGGTGAGGCTGGAAAGCCATTAGTTATCTGCTGATGAGGATACAGTGGGAGAGAGGAGACTCAGAAGCCAAAAGAGTTGACCAAGTCATAGGAAGATAATGGCAGGAAAGGTTTTTCATGGCAGGGGTTGGCTTCCCACTTCCCTATCTCAGCTTCCTCTTCTGCATCTGCAGATAGACTTACAGTTGAAGACCATCCCTGCCTGCATGCAGGCAAGAAAGGGCACACAGCCCTTTATTCTAATGCTGGTAGTATTGGTTTTTCATTGACATAATCTTACAGTTTGAATGCACATTCCAGAAATAGGCTAGCATCACTGGAACAGAACGAGGCTAAAAAAGGTTATCGGAGGATTGGGAAATGTAGTGTATAGGAGTAGGAGCGATAACACTATTCCTCCACATCTGATTGTGATTCGATACTGGACAGAATCTAGAGCAGTTCCACTGTAGCCAATAGATCCAAAGCAGGAAAAAGAAATGTTAACCAAAGTTGATGGTGCTTATATGTGTCCAAAAAAATTATTTGCAGATAGATATTCACAACTCTGGCATCGGGCCTTTGCCCAGAAGATTTGTCCAAATATTAAAAAATAGTAAATAAGAAAATGTACTTAAATGTAGTCCCATGTTTATGAATTTTCAGCTGAACTTTGGCAGTAAGCCCTAAATGTGATAAAAGACTGCACCAATACATTTTGCTTTTCTCTTCTTTTTTTTTTTTCCCATTTCTTTCTCTCTGTCTCTATAGACAAAGCAGACAGCATAGCATAGATCTTGAGATATGGCTGATGCATTTTTCTAAGCTAAAGTATGTTGTTAGCTCTTATGCTAATGGTTGCAGCAGAATCCCAACCTCCTTCCACAAAGTATTTGTGGGAAGAGAGGTTACCACTGAGCATCGTCTTGGACTTTGGATCTTCCTTTGGGTCCTTCAACAGCTAGATTCAGCCAGTGCCTTGTGTGTAACATCTGTTCTCAAGTCAGAAAGCCTTGCTGTCCCCATTTTACAGATGGAATTTTGAGAGACAGGAGGAATAAAGCCAAATGCTTCAAAGATACTTAGTGGAGGTTAAGTGCTGAGTTCCCTTTGAAGGTCTAAACCCAAATGACAAGCTTGTGATCATGCAAAAGATTTGTATCGCCCATGGGAACAGAACCATTTTTTCAGGATAGTGTCATAACCACTCCACAATCCTTCCTCTTTCTTCTTCCTAAAACTCCCACTGACTTCAAAGGTGAAGAATTATGGCCCACATCCCACAGCACTGTGAGCTCGGACGTGTGTACAGAGCGTTACCCACACATATATTCCATCAGGGATACTGACTCAAGTAAAATTACACAGGCAGTGTGGAGGGGAAGAAATCTCTGCAAGATTGGGTCTTAACTTCTTTTTTGTTCTCATATTCGCTTCCTTTACCCTCAGAAGCTTAACTAAGAAATGACTGAGTTTGGGGTCTATCTATATGGTCCATAGGAGAGCCATAACCCAAAGTAAACAGGAATAGGAAAAAGAAAGAGTTCTAGCTGATTCAGTCGAACAAAATATTCTTTCTTTTGAACGTCTCTGAATTAAATATATTATTGAATTTCCATGGCACATATGTGGAGAGTGTGTGCGTGTGTGTGCGTGTGTATCTGAGTTGGTTGGATTCTCAGAAAACCGCATGGCTCGCAGAGACTGGACAGAAAGAACCTATTTATCTCTTGTCACATGTATCCAGTACAAAGCGAGCGCACCCCAGGTGATGGGTAGCACTGTGTTTTTCTGCTGACCAACTGCTGCTCTCCTAGATGAACAGCAAATTTAGAAGTTAGGATGTTTCAATAGTCACATCATCCACCCCACTATACATTTAAATACTAGTAGCAGTATTCAGCTCTTAGCAGGAAGTCAGTCCCTAACCCATTGGCACAGCAAATGTCTCATCCATTCAGTCTCAGTTCAAAACCACGAATACCCATCATTAAAATGTTGAAATTAATTTTTACACTGAATGGAAACAACAATATTTGATAAAGTGGAAGAGGGAAGGTGCATCCCTCTGGTGCGTTCTTTAGCCCATCCTTTTAAAACAACAGATTTTCTTTTTTTCCCAAAAAAAACCCCTTAAATCCTGGCTGCAGTTAACAGCTTCCTAATTGTGTGTGACTGTTTCTTGACTTCCTGATCCCTGTCTGGTGGTTAGGAATCCAAAGGGTTTCTTAAATCAACAGGAGCAGCTGCCTCCTTGAAACCAGGCATGGTGTATGTCACTGACTGTGGAAAGGATCTGCAATACAGGGAGGAGCGGAGGTGATTAATGGGGCCAGTGTCGTAGCTCAGAGTGTGGTTGCACTACTGTGTACGGGCATACTTACTTCAATCATTTATCTTCTGTCCTCTGCCACGCACACGCAGAAACATACGGGCACGTTTTATTTTTGCCAGTGGTGGAGCAGTCATTAGAAATACAGGAATGCACAAGGTGCAGCGGGAGCTGTAGCTGATGATGTGCCTCTAGAGGTGATGCTTTCCTTTGTCTTGTTCTTTGGACAAGCATGAGAAATGCTGACAAAACCCAGTCCTTAGCTTTAAATTTGTCTCTCTGCCATTGGCAAACTCTTTCCCACAGAAGAGAAAGAAAGGAGGAAAAAAAAAAAAAAGGCAAGTAAATTGCTGCATTTTGTGGACTGAATTTTAGGTTAGGTAAGGAGGGGGAACAAACTGCATTGAATGTGGATGTAGGGTTGCAAGTGATGGAGTTGCACAAGCTGAAGGAAGGTGCATGCCTTCTTGGCAAAGATCATCTTGCTCAAGGTCTCAACACAACTTCTGTCCTTGGGCCATCTAGACCTCCAGTGTCAGAGCTTTCCCCTGGCTGCGGTGGGATGCACAAAGCCATTCGATCCCCCAGCATTGCTGCCCCTGCTTGCCGTAAGAACAGGTTGTCCTCACAGGCAATGCCATACCTTGCTGTCCCCAAAGCATCACAGGTGATTTGAGACAGGTCCCATCAGTTCCCAGCCTTCACTTCCCTTCAGCCAAAGCAGGGAAGAAGAGACTTCTCTTATGTGGGTGTTGAGCCTTCAGATGTTCCAAAAAAATTTCACCTTCCATTTCAGTCTCCAAAGGCTCCTGGCTCAGTTACATCAACCCATTAAACACAGAGCCTCAGTACAGAGGAGCTACAAAGACTTTTGATACCTGCATGGACTGACTGATTTAAAGCTTTGTGTTGCAGAGGTCATTGCAAGTGCAAAATGGCTACTCATTCCTCAGACTTTATTCCTACAATAAAAATCTTTCCCTGCCTTTCACCAGGAATTGAAGGCACGACATCCTTTGCTGCCATAGCCAGCAGCATTCTACCCCTCCGATGCCAGCAGGCTGCTCCTGCGTCCCTTTGAGACAACTGCACGTTCTTGCCAGACATCAAGGCAGCTTCCTTGTGTATTAACAGGAACCTGATGTCTCTGATAGGTCTGGCTTCATGGGACTGTTAGTTTTTGTTGAGTGCTGGCAAAAGGCTAAACTGAGAACAAGTACAAGGTATTTGCACGCTCTGAGGAGTTCAGAAGATATGCTGGTGAAGCCAAGCCATGCTGGAAAGCCCAGAGGAAGGAATGACTCAGGGTAATGCAGCTGAACCCTTAAGGAGGGATGTGCTGTGAGAAGTACGGTGACTTGGCAAAACAGGTTGGGAAGTCGTGATGTTTGGAAAATCAAAGGTCCACCTGGTCCAAGTGTACCAACAGGCTAGGGCAGGTCGCTGTTGGCAGCAGATGAACTCCAGCCACATGGGATTCCCCAGCTCAGGAGATGTGGTGCCCATTTCTGTCTCACCCAGCTGGCTACAACCTTTGGTGGGAACCCAGGCAAGGCCTAGACTTGTCCTTCTGCATAATGCATGGTGAGAAATCTCTGCTACTCTGTCCCCCACATGTTGGGAGAGCTGTAGCCGAGGTTGCAATGAAAAACCTTTAAGGAGAGCCACTGGGAAGATGGAGATCAGTTCTTTCCCTAAGACTTGCTGAAAGCTTTTGGAGAGGCAGTATGAGTGAAGAGGGTGGGAAGAGACAAAAATTGTTGTCGTAAAATCATGTGGCCAAGTGGGAGGGTAAGAGGTGAGCTGAGAAATGGAGGCTAAAGGCAAGTTTTAGAAAATGAGTACAAGAATTTAGTATAGTAGAAAAACAGAGACAGAATTAAGCAAAGTAACAGAGTCCTTTCATCAAGTATTTCAGCACAGTGAGTGAGGGATGTTCCCATATGGGCTGTGCATCCAATAGCATTACCACCAACACAGATTAACACTGGAAATCCTGGCGGCTTTACGTGTACCCGGGGACTCAGAAATCTGAATCTGGGTTTTGTAGCTTAAGCTGCTTTCCAGTGGTGAGGCACAAGAAAATCGACAGAAGGTGCTTGGGTCCTGTCAGCAGTCGTCAAACACTGCCCACCTACAGCACTTCTCGCTGCAGGGCCCGTAGGCTCCCAAACTCTCATGGTAGACCTTGGACCCTCATTGTGCCAAAACAAGTTGCCTGTCCTAATACTTAGAGACTTCTGGCTTGTCTGTCTGCTATAGCTTGAGTCTTGGCTCATTCCTGGTTCTGCTCCCCTGACTCAAACAGCCCTCGGGGTTTCCACCTTTCTTCTGCAGCTATGAATACCTCTCCTCACAAAAATGGAGACTGAAGGAGCAGGTCTTGTGGAAATTCCTTCCACTCTCTGGAAATACCAGGAATGTTCCAGGGATTTATATGCTGCAATGCACAGTCTTCTCTGGTGAGACATAATAGCATCTAAAGCTGCAAGAAAGATGCAGGAGTTTACCCTGTTTACATCTTCCTATGTCTGGATTTGCTAACCTTTCCTACCTTTTTAACTGTTAGGTTATTAAAAAGGAGCATATAGAAGCCAAATCTTGCAGTCCTTACTGCAAGGTTCACGGTGACCTTGGCTGAGAACAGGTTACAGGACTTGTTCTGGTATTAAATAGCCAGTGAACTGTGTTAAACAAGCAGAGAGTAAAGGTTTTAGTAACCCATCCAAATGTAACACCTAGAACTACATCCTGCTGAAGGAACAGAGAGAAGTCAAAATGAACTTCAGTTTCATTTAGTAAAATACTAGTTTCACTTGAAAAAAAAAAAAAAAAAGGTGTTTTGGTTGATGATTTAGTGGGGTGTTTTTTGTAGAGTTTCCAGCAACCTCACAAACTCCCATCTTCTGGTGTTTTTTTTGTATGATAGTGATGCTCAGGTGGTTTAAATGAGGCTAGGTTAAAACATCTAGTGTTTTGGGGTTTACTTAACCACTGTCACCTGAACTACTCTCTCTCTCTCTCTCCATTTCAGGTCCCTAACTTCATCAACACAACACTCCCACCCCATGAGCAGGTGACGGCTCAGGAGATAGACAGCTACTTCAGACAGGAGCTCATCTACAAGAGGAATGAGAGGATGGGGAAGAGAGTGATGGCACTTCTAAGAGAGAACACAGACAAGAGTTTCTTCTTTGCCTTTGGAGCAGGTATGGCATGAATTTCTCTGGTTTACTCAGTTATCATGATATGGAAGTAAAGCGGTTTGAATGCTTCAGGATTTTGTCTCTGGTCCTGCAGGAAGGTTTCTTTGGAGACTTGCCTTTGAAGCAGAAAGGCGCTTGTTTGTCTAAACCTGCTTCTGAGATGCAGTGAGTTGGTGTGAGAGGTGGGTCTGGGTCCAGTCAGGCAGTGACTTTGCTTTCCGTCAGGTTGCAGAAATGTAAAGCTGTTAATGCATTTCACGCTGTTGTGTTTGTTCCCTTCCCGGCCCAACCTGCTTGGGTTGTGTTCACACAATGGCTGTGTTTGGGGCCGCAGGTGCAGGAGATGGTTGAAGTGCCTTTGAATTTGCAATCCCAGGTACTGATGGCAGTGACTGTGGGAATACAGTGCCCTGCTGTGGCATGGGCACGTGTGCGTGGCTCAGGGTGCTGGCCTGGGGGTCCAAGCCTTTTGGGGATGCTGAAGGTAGGCTTTCTCAACAGGTGACTTAGCTACTGAGGCGGTGTGTCTGTACAGACCGGCTGGTTTTGGACCTTGAACAAGTGCACGAGTTGTGTGTGTAGCTAAATACCAGCATTTTAAATCATTAAGTAAAAACCCAATGCGTCCCTCTGCCTGTTTAAATTCTCTTTGTGAAGTCTGTAGAACAAAGATGTCTATAGTACTTCTGTGAGTCTGTGACAGTACGTGCTACTGTCCTTTTTCTCCCTTTATTTTTTTTTTTCCCTTTCCAATGGAACTCACATTTCTGTGTGATAAGAGTATAAATAATAACTGTTCAGGCCCCAGTTCGGCAGACTCCTGAGCACCAGCTTAAGTGGCTCTTTGAGCTCCCTCGACTTCAAGGCAGCCTGAGATTGTCGTGCTGAGAACTGATCCGCTCCTCCTGCTCCCTCTCCTTGACAATTTCTCATTTTTGACAGAACTTTGCTTCTCATCCCATGGCTCTCGCTATGAACTTTGGCAACAGCTTGCCTTTCACTACTCACTTCAGTGGGAATTTTGATTAAAGACTGTGGGGTTTAGCAGAGATACACTTAAAAAATAAATACATCAAAATGTATGTATCCAGGCTGAATTTTCCCAAGCTTATTTAAGCTCAAGCTTGCCTGATACTTCTATCTGAGGAGTTTTGCTTAACTGCTTTTACAGTAGGAAAATATATCATGGGGGTTCATAACTGGACAAGGATTCATAAAAAAACAGCTTGTCTTAACCCATGGAACGAGGTTTATCAGAGATTATCAAACATCATGGTATTGACGTAGTCTCTAGTTTTGGAAGTCCCTAAGCCAGTATATGCTGGAACTGGGAGGATAGACTGGACATTGTTGCCTGCTTGCCCTGCTCTGTACACACTTTTCCTGGGCATCAGACCATGGCTTGAGGAGGATCTTGGACTAGATGGGTCATGGATCCAATCCACTGCAGCTGTTTGTCTGTGCTAATAACACAAATGAAAATAAGCAAATGGATACTAATTACACATTGCTTTCCATAGAAGGTCATGTCTAAGTTGTGGGAAGTTTGAGTTTTCATTCCCCGTCCCTCTAGGAGCGCATCTACCTGAAACTCCGGGACAGCGTCGCTTGGGAAAGCTGGCTCATAAAGAGCAAGTCTTGTTTTGTCCTTTACTCTCGTTTTTTGGCAATGTTGAAAACTGCCTCTGTCGCTGGGTTTTTTCTTTTTCCCAGCACCAACTCTAATGAGACAGAGCAGACACATGCAGCAGAATTTATTGAAAACTGGGGCGCGGGAGACGCCAAGGCAAGCTTTTTGTTTTGGATGCTTTGTTCCAGCATCCTTTTGGCCTTTCTCAGTGAAGCGGACCATCCCTGCAGGCCATCCCCACTTTAAGTACAATTAATTTGTCCTCTCTTCTCTGGGGTGTTTTTTTCTTCATGGTGTAAGTACTGAGAAATTTATTAATTTTTCAATGCCAAAGCTTTTATGTGGCCGAAGTGTAAGCAAGTTCATTTTCTCTTATGATTCAAATGCAATTTTTCTCCTGAAGGTTTTTGTTAGTTTCCTTTATTTTCACACACTGAATTATAAGAGTGGCTTTTTTTGATGCATTTTGTATTTTGCATTCTTATATGTATTTCTTGAATTTTAAGGGTGGGTTTTTTGGTATGTCATGAATTCAAGTTGTTTTCTAAAACCTTGAGGGTTTGGTTTTGCTTTTTATAAAACTGAAGGATGTTTTTGCTGAAAGTTGAGGCTTTCACATATTCCCATGAATTCTTAAGTGCAAAATTGTAGGAATGCACCTTTGGTTAGGACAGGCGCAATGGAGTCTGCACGAGTGCATTTGCTCTCAGAAACAGTGCAAAAGTTATTTCACTTCATTGAAGATCCTGTGTATTTAAGACTGACACGATAGAGGGGAAATAATTTGAAAAAAAAATATTCAGGATAATGTACTCCAAAAGGTATTGTTCTTACGCTAAGTATGATCACTGCATTAAACTGTTTTGAGGATGTTGGAACTAATGAATAAATAAGAACTTAATTACATGCGTATATTATGAGTTGGTTTCCGTATTTCATAATCTTCATCATAGTTTCTGGGAAGGGAAGAATTGGATAAAACTATGCTGGTGAATAAAATTAGGACAATAAATATTTTCCTGAATCGGAAGATAAGCCTGTTAGGAGAAAAGCACATTGGAAAAGCTTCACCAAATGCAATGTTACAGACCTGGGCTGCTGCAAGAGGGATTCCCAAGTCCTGTGTGATGATTCACTTGGACTAGGTGCCCTCCTGTAACTCACAGGTATAACTGGAGTGACGGGGTGTGGGGACAGGGTCCCACCCTGAAAAAAGCCCTCCGGAGGCAGAGCCCTGCCGGGTTCCTCCAGTGGCCTCACCATGGGGAACCATACTTTATGGAAACTGCTGTAGTTAGGTTTACCCGGCTTTTGTGCAGCAGCATGTAGCAATGGAAGCTCTGTTGGGGCACCATCCTCTGCTTGATGTAAGGTCCCAGTGCCATGGGTGGGTAGTTCAGTAGTGTCTAACACTGCATTAGTTTAATGAGCGTGATTAAGCCAGGGGACACGATGCAGATGTCTTTGCAAATTACAGTCTGGTTCGGTTCAGCATATCCTCCTCAGTGGCTGTGGCAGTAAGACATTTTATAGACTCCTTCAGGAGTACGTACTGTTGTTTAGAAGAAAAAAAAAAAAGAACCTCAAAACCACACGCAGGGGTCACCGTGACCAAAAAGCAGTAGTTTACAGGATGAAAGTCATGGCTGGCTTCAGCTGTAAACCAAGATGATATCCTGGCTGCCTGGTGGTGCAGGAGCCCAGCACTACTGAGCGTGTGGTTGGAGCTGGAGGATGCTGGTGTCTGTCAGCAGAGAGTGTGGTTGGTGCCATGGGTTTGGGCTGGCAGAAATCTGTTCTGGGCTGAAATATGGTACAGTGTCCCCGTAACAAAAAATTTCCTTTGTCATGAGAAAAACCATAGCTCATCCAGCATAAGCTGAATTCCCACCTGGCTGGGTGAGAGCACATGGCTGGAGGGGAATGCTGGTGGTGGGAGACATATCGACAACTCCTGCCAGACCCAAATAACCTTCACTTAAGGCAAGATCCTGCGCCCTGGTCCCACCAGGTCTGGCTGGTCAGGATGCCACTGGAAACATCCCTGCTGGTTTTGAATGGAAAATGATGAAATCCAAGGAAAGATGCAAGAAATAAAAATGGTGTGGAAATTGGTGCAGAGTGTCACTTGGGTGCAGCAGGAGGCAGCCTGGGAAAAGCACTGCTGTTTTGCTGAAGAATGCTTACTTCCCAGTGAAGCTGTGGCTGTCGGGCAATTTGGAATATAGCAGGCAATTCATTTAGTTGTCTGGGCAACTCTACATGTTTATGGTCTGGTTATTAGCTATTTCATATATAGAATTTCTACCCTCTTCATCCTGCCTTGCTTTTAAATGAAAGCTGATCAGAATCTTTCAGCTGAAAGGTTTTTTTCCAATAGAAAACCGGGCATTTGTGGAAACAGAATTTTTCTGTTTGCTTCTGAAAAAGCAAGTCCACTTCTTGCAGGTGTCGATCAAAACCCCAAATGCTTGAGTGTCACTGTTCTCCTCTGTAAACTGGGATTCCCAATTTAACTGTTTTGTTATGTGACATTTAGTGCTGAGCTGCAAAGACCTCGTGGTAGAAGAGGTGGTTCAGTCTGGTCCGTAAGTGAGCACAAGGCTATGAAACATTGAACAGACAAGTCCTGGGAAGGAAGGATTGGTAGGGGGACAGGCATTTGAATATCCAAGCAAGCTGAGATAAAAGCTTTTAGATCCACAAAGTGAAGCAAAGCATTTTTATGCTGTTGAAAGATTTTTTTTTTGTTGTTCCAGTCAGAAGTATTAAACAAAAAAATTACACAATTCTAAATGGAGCTCTCCAGTTTTCTGCCATTATTAAAAATAAGAAGTATATTTTTCAATAGCTTTCCCCCTTTCCTGCCTTCTGTGGCATTACTTGCAATTTAAATGTTCAGTTTGAGCAGTTCAGACTTCTAATTTATTCCTTTATAAAACACACAGAAGTGAAAATAGCCATTTATCCTTTCTACTTTAATTTCTTTCTCCTCTCCAAGAAAAATACAGACTTTGGGTAAAATAGGACCGAGCTCTATACCCAGCTCTGTACACTTTATTCTTCTCCTGCCAGGGTTTACCATATTCAGACTTCATATGAAAATCTCGCCATACCAATGTTCACAGTAACTATACTCTAGTAATGAAACAGCATTTACTGTTTGTGCAGTTAAGGGATATTTTTTCAGGTAACAGGCATGGTAATTTTTCCCTTTGAATGAATAAAGGTAGCTAAGTAGAGTACTTTCAAATAAAATTCTGGGGTTTGCTTGGGTTTTGTGTTTTGAAAATCCGTTATGGGTTGCTAGGAATTATTGATCCATAATAACAGTGAAGCGCCTTAGACCTGATATACACAGGCAATTTATAAAGGTCCATTTACAGTCAAGAAAGGGAGACGCAGCCAAGAGCGTATGGGCTGTTAAAAAGAGTTAATATTTTGGCAACTAAGACTATACACATGAAGTCAATGTTTAAGAAAAAAAATCACTCTGGTTTATTTCATTTTTATGGGCAAATAATTTTTGAGTAACACTTATGATAACAGATGGATAAATTTATGTCTGCACTTAATTTGAACGATAATTTCCTTAGGATGTTTTACTTACTTGCGTTTCTTTCTTTCTTTCTTTTATGAGAGCTGTCAGTTTTGTAACTGAGAGCTGGATTTACTGCTTCAGAAATTCGGATGCTGCTCCAGTTCATGATGTTTATTAGCAGCCAAATCAGTAGGCTTTAAGACAGTGTGTTTGGTTACTTAAAAAAAATAAATGTATCGCAGAGAATATTATTTTAGCGCTGAGGGAAAGCTGAAATGCAAGTACCATAGCGGCTCCCACAGCAAGAGGGGAATTGAACTGTCTCTGGACCACAGTCCTGCAGTGGAGGAAAGCACGTGTTTTCCCACCCCACCGGGTCCAGGCAGCCCTCTGTGTCTGAGAGGCCGGAGAAGACCCGGGCTGTTGCCCATGGTGTGGCGGAAGCTAGAGCGGGCTGGAGACTGCAGGTCCTGATGAAATCAGTGTGTGTTAACAGGGATTGATGCGTGGGAAAGTCAGACCTCTTCTGCTCAGCTGTGGGCTTAGATGGCTGAGATTAGGTACCTAACTGTTGACGGGTAAGGTTTACATTTCCGAGATGTTCTGCAAGAAAAAAAGATACAGGCTCTGTTGTGGATGTCTGTGTGCTCCCATGAAAGCAGAGGAATTCATCCCAGAGTAGGAACAGCAGAAGTAGATTTCGGTTGTTTCTATCCTCAGATCAGGTGAATTCCCTCCCATTCTGCAGAGTTTTCTCAGCCAGCATTGGGCAGGCAGCATCATCGGTAATGATTCTGATCATCATAAATTAGACTGTTAACAATACTCATAAAACCATAGAATAGTTTGGGTTGGAAGGGACCTTTAAAGGTCATCTAGTCCAACTTCCCAAACAATAATGCTACATGCTGTTTCCAAAGTCTTTTGTAAATGTTATCTGGTGGGTCTTCATAGTGGGACCTGGAAGTGGGTTGCACTGTATTTTCACTAGGGAAAGAGAATTGTGCAACTTTTCTATAGGATGGGGTTGGTGTGAGAGCGCAACGAGAACATAAAATCCCATTTTCCTAGTCCTCAGCTCCAGTTCTTTCCCTGTTGTCCTCTCTACAGAGGATTTCACAAGGGGAATTTCAGCATACATCATTTTAGATACCGGAGATACCAAAGATAGGAACAGGCTCACCCTTCACCTTTTGGAGTGAGTAAGGTGTGACAGACATCTCCACGGTGACTCAGGTCTTATGCGGTCTTGATCACCCCCAAGATGTGCTTATTTTTCTCCAAAACCTAACGAGCGCCTGGGGAGATACCCAAATGATGTAGCTGTCTTGAACACGCTTCATCCACAGCTAAAAAGGTGACCACAACTGAGGTGGAATGTGACGGCTGTTGAATTTGGGTAGGGGGAGAAAATGAGGGGAGGTGGAGGTGGGATCTTTTTGTTACTGGAAACCATATTTCTACTCAGTAGTTTGGGAAAGGAAAGGAAGTGATGGATACTCTACGCAGCTTAAACACAAGTAATTAAAATCCAGAGAACCTTTGTGAAAGCCATTAGCACCTGCCACCAGATCTGGCACTCAGGTTCACATATGTTACTTGAAAGTGTTTTTTCAAAAGGGAAATGCCTTGAGGCCGCCATCCAACTGCACACAGAGGACTCGGGATTTACAGATGTTGGATATGCAAATAGCTGTTTTGCACTCCCAGCTGATGCACTGTTGTGAGCAAATCGGGCACAAGGTTCCCAGCAGCACAACACTGGGTGTAATAACTCAGCCTGGCATCGGAAGTCCAGTCCTCCGTCTTCCAGGATTGTGTAGCGCGCTCTTGTTTCCATTCTTCGTCTTAGATTCTCTGTAGAACATAAAAAAAAAAAAAAAAAGAGAAAGGACGGGGGGGAGGGAAGGAAAAAAGAAAACACTTGCAGGCTGGAATATAAAGAGACTTTATCCCCCAGGTCAGGCGTCCTGGTCCAACGCTGATTAGTGGTGCTACTGACATCACTAGCACAGTTCATCAACGGGTTGTCTCAGTGGAGCAAGAAGTTGGCGACCAGGAGATTGAACTTGGCGAGCCTACAAAAGAGAAGAAAGGGGTGAATTAACAGTTTGCAGATGCTAGAATTCCCTTTGCTCATGTTTATTTGGGCATCCAGATGCTTATAGTGAGGTCGGCCTGTTTTTGTGTAGACTTCTTTTACTATTAGGTTTTAAGGCAAAGTATCACTTTGCTTTTAAAAATATACTTGAATGCTAATTTTGACCAAAGCCATGTAATTGATTCATTTAAAAGTCTGCATTAAACAGGCAGTGCCTGATTCTCTTTTCAGACACTCTGTTGTAAATCAGGAGATACTCCACTGGGGAAAAGCTTGTTCCAAGTGCAAATCCAGCCTGTAGCCTTTTAAAATAAAATTAAAAAATAAAAAAAATAAAAAAATCAGGGAACTTTTTTTAATGTACATTGATCTTGTATCATATAGAGGTTTGGAAGCCTCAGAGTATTTGCTTTTCACCCAAAGCTGAAATCTGCAAGGAGAGAGCGCCTGAGGTAGAGACACAAAAATAAACCTGCCTGCAGTACCCTATTGTGAAAAGGGAACTACCGTTCTGCAGGCTCATTCCTGTAATTCTGAATTAAGAAAAACTCCTGTTGTATAACAAGATACTAATCGTACAAGCACAGTATAGCATGTGCAATGGTGAGAGCTATCTTGAGGCTGCTGTCACCTGTACCATCCGAGGAAGGCAAGAGAAAGAACAGATTCACGTAATTGGCCTTGCACTTTGCTTTTTCTCCTGATGTGTCACCACCAAAACTGTCGAAGGAAGCTGGGCAAGCCCTGGACTCCCTTTGGTCAGGTGAAGAATTCATCGTGCTCAGCGGGGCGTCCTGCCTGGCCTCTTCTCACTGTTGCTTTCATCGTTGCTCCACTCATGTAGGGTACAGCCACAAATCCAGGCCTTGATGTTTGCTAGCTGCAGGTATTCGAGTAAATGTTAAAAGCATATAAAATGGGCCTTGCAAACCGCAGTGTATATATTTACCTTCTCTGGTGTAATTCTTCCCGTGATGAATGGGAAAAGTTGCCTGTACGCAGTAGGATTTTGGTTTAAAGAAACGCATACATTAATGTCAGCTCCTCTGGGTCCCTGACATTTTCATATCGTATTTATTATTACGCCTGTGCCAAGTTCTACTGTATAAGTCTAATTCTGCCTGCCTGTTCTCAAAGAAAAGAAAACTATATTGGCCCCTCCTGTCCTATAACGTAGAGATTTTGGCTATGCCCTTGCTGTATTTCTCTTCAACATCTGAGATGTAAAAATGTAGACATAATTCAGGAAATTTTCTCTTTTCAGAACTGCAAAGAACCATGAGAGATTTACACCCAGGCTTAAGCACTCTGCTGAACAGGAATGGGCTTAAACATGGGATGAAATACTCTTTCACCCCCTCACACACGCAAGATCGTGCTGTGCGTCCACAGGCCACCCTGCAAGCTCTCAGGAGACCAGGCAGAGGTCCCATATAACTCTAGATTTCATAACGAGGGTGTTGAAATCAATATATGGATGCCAGATGATTCATCACTTTCTATCCCAAAACTGTCTCATCAGAAAATTCCCAACCAGCTTTAACAGTGCTGTTGGGAAGACTTTAAAAGGGCGATATGGAGAACCCCAAGACTGGCAATGTTCCTCTAACACTAAGGTTTCGGTGGGATGCTCGTGTGAAAAGGCAAACAGGATACAAATTGCAAAGGATCCAAGGACCTTCTGATACCTTTGTGTGCTACCTGCAGTGATTAAGATGTCTCCACACCCGAGTGTACTTCCCATCACCCTGCTGTGTGTTGTTGTCCCAGAGCAAAAGGAATTTCGGCTGCTCAATTTGCTTACATACTTGGAGCCTGATGTGCTAGCACAAATCCTTCATTAGCATTTCACGTTATTGTGAGCTGACGGGGTTGACGTGGGTTCATGTTCCTTTCTGCTGCCCCTCCTGCCTGGGTGCTTACCTCCAGTGGAGGAGCAGGCATGTCCCAAGGCATCCTAGACCACCATAGCTGTATCCCCTGCAGCTTCCCTGTCAGACCCTCAGGCTGTTGGAGCAGGAGCTGGAAAGGGAATTTAGTAGAGCAAGGAAGCAGTTTGTATTGCTCGTGGTGTTGGTTTCCTACAGGTTCAAGCCATTTCTGACCAGTTTTGGGGCCAAGTTGCAGGAGGACAGTGTATAGAGAAGAACCAGTGATCTCGGTGGATTGGAAAGGCAGGGCATGACTGCTGGCTAGAGTTAGTTGTTTTGCAAAAGTAGATGTGAAACTGAAAGCCTTAAAAAGCCTGGTTGTAAATTATGTGGATTTCTTGAGGATTTTTACTGGTATGGAAACCGGGACTGGAAATCTCATTAAACTGGGCGTTCTTGTGAGAGTTCCAGGTTTTCTTGGTCATGGTTATGCCAGGAATACCATCAGAGCAAACTTGCTGAGAAAGGATTTATAGATTTGGGATCAGATCCTGTTCTCACTGAATTAATAGTCGTCCTGCAACTGACATCAAGGTGACTGGCATGTGCACCTGGATGAGACAACATTTATGTGTCATTCCAGTCCTTTAATCTAGGCTGCTACTTCCACGTTGCTGGGAAACATCAATACCCTCTTTATAAACCTATTAAATCTCAGTTCCATTGTTATTTTCTCTGGTAGATCAGAACAGACGTG
Source organism: Burhinus oedicnemus (assembly GCA_008921705.1). Taxonomy (NCBI): domain Eukaryota; kingdom Metazoa; phylum Chordata; class Aves; order Charadriiformes; family Burhinidae; genus Burhinus; species Burhinus oedicnemus. Next base: position 883,946 of record VFFE01007035.1, on the reverse strand, counting down.
TCAAGGAAAAGAAAACGTGTGTGCAATATACCTCTGCCCAAAAAAATATTTAAATATCAGAAATGTAAAGTGAAGATAGAATTACTTAGAGAGGCAGAAGGGAAATAATTCGAGCTCCAGCCAGCAAGAAGAGATGTCATAAACTTTAGTTATTCACCTCTTGTAGACATCCAAAACACAAACTCTGCCACTGTTCAGCCATTTTATAGAGGCGTGCAGAAAGCAGTAGAGGTCTGTTGGACAAAATTGCTCTGGTGGCAACTAAAACTGGGCTCAAGCCCAAGTCCAATAGCTAAGCTGCCACCTGAAACTGGAAAAAGTTGGGGTTCATGCCTGAGTCTCGGCTCCCATTCTGCTCTGTGCAATACAGCTAATGAAACCCTGAGTCTGGACTTGACTGATGGGGAGTGAGAAGCAACTCCAGTCCGTGGAAAATGGTGCTGTTTCACATTGCTTTTTAAAAAGAAGAGTAACAAAATTTGAAAATATGGGAATTATGGGAATTCTTAGCAAAAACAGAGAACACTGGTGTGCTGGTACTGGGGTGCTGCTTTTGGCAGAAGCTCCAGAGTTATGGCTGCTGGAAGCCCACAGATGACTGGCTTGGAGGTGGCCCCAGAGGTCTACCTCCTGGTAGACCAGGTTGCTGAAGAGTTCTGAACTGAAACGTGACAAAAATCTCAGAACTACCAGGCTTTACTCCTGTCGAGTTCCAGGCAGGCAACGGGAAAGAAGAGGAAGATGAATAAGCAAAAAGCCAGACGAATCAGTCTTGGAACTTCAGTTTCTTTCACGAGGTATTCAATCAAATGCGTTGATTTCAATTGAACTGTTACACACCAAGTAAAATTTATTCTGCCAGAGAACTTCCAAACACCTTTTTAATCTACACACAACATTTTGGTGGAGTTCAGCTTTGGATCTATCCCTGGAAGAAAAGTGAAATCTGCATCATTTTCCTGGAATAATGTTGCAGGACTGAAACTTATGTGACTTGTATCTAAAATAACTAACTTGAGTTTTTTAGTATTTTTCTGTACTTTATTATGGGAAATACCTTAAATACTGAGGTTTGCGAACTTTTAAAAATTGTATTTATGCACTGAAGGTAATTGGAGAGAAAAATCAAATGCCACCACTGGGTTAACTCCGCCTGAAATTCAGCACCAGTTTTCAGTATTTATACAGAATTCACATTCACTTTGTGTTTTTCCTTGAGGTGTTTGAGGTACAGCGAAACTGCTGTGAGGTTCTTATCACTTAGCGATCTGGTCTGGTTCCAGTTGAAAATCTTGCAGTACCTCTCACTGGGAGGATTGGTTTAAAAGGAACAGAAATCTGCCAAAGAAATAAAGACTTCATTATTGACATCAATGCTATTTTTAATCTGGTTTCCTAAGGAAATGAGGCTTAAGCAATCACGGTGTTTGTGAGTATGTGTATGTGTGTATATAGGTGTGTGTCAATGCGTCTTTCCCCCTTGTAAATATTTCATCTGTTGGCTGATTATAACCAAACTTGACAGGTGGCTAGAGTCTCCAAGATAATAAGTTCTTGCATGCTTCATGAAAATAAGTGATTGCATAGAAGAAAAATAAATTCGTAGTGCTCATCCACTGAAAGAGCACAGCATGAGCTCAGCTTTTATGAGATCTCAGGAAATCCCTATGGGAGAGGGAGGTGAGACACATTTCCATAGGCAACTGCCCTTTGTCAGTTCCTCTGCACGCAGGAAGATGTGGTTTGTAGTCCGTATATGAGTCATGGCATGGTTTGAACAGAACAATGATGTTTAGGGTAAATAGTTGTTATCGAGAGTATCTCAGGAGCCATCCTCTGGGCTGCCCTCTAATGAGGTGTGCATTCTCAAGGCCAGAGCAATATTAGGGAGCAGATTTGTAAATGTGACCAAGGCATGGCTCCAGGACTCTCTATAAACCTAATGAGTCGTGGGCACTCAAACTGTGCAGCCTCACTACTGCTAATTGGCCAAGTGTGCCATCAACCATGGCCAAAAATGTTCTTAAGTAGCCAAGGGGTGAAAAGAGCATCAGAAACTCTTATGAGTCCAGGAGGCAGCCTGGGGCGGCATTCCTGTGTGCAGAGTTCAGGAACGCTTTCCCCAGACTGAAGGTCATTCCCTTGAGAGCTGAAACAGCTCACTGGCAAGGGGGAACAAAATTAAGAAACAAAAGAAAGACTAAAGCATGACCTGGAGGAAATCAGTTTTGCAACATTAGCTTATCAGACAAGGGGATGGTTGTCACTTAGCAGTTGGAGAAGATGCTCGGAAAATATTGTGATGAGGACAGTACTTGAAACCTCTCCAGAGCAAAATATGGATGGGGATCAGAAAAGCCAAGCCAGAGTTAGTTCTTAATTTATTTTTTTTTTCCTGGAGATTGAAAATTTTGTACCTAGTATCTTGGTAACAGTGATAACTGTTGGGGTGGGATTCTCCCTCTTGAACCGTAGGTGTCTGAAAGTTCAATGCAACTTTTCTGTAGGATCATCACGTTCCTTTCAAACCCCCAGAGGACAAATCCTCCCACTTATTTCAGATGCATATTTTAAGATGGAAGGAATTGCCCTCTGGAGACATCTTTCTACTGACTAGAGAGGAAACCTAGCAAACTGGCCTCCAACAGATGCCTGACTTTCAGATGAGTAGGATTAATTGAACCCTGAGAGCAGGAGTCAAGAATTCAGGGTGTTTTGTCCTTACCTCTACCTGACCTTGAACAAGCTGCTCAGCATACGAAGAGCTGAGCAATGTTTTGCGTTGCTGCCAACGGCAGAGCCGTATTAGTCCTGAGGAAAAATTGCAAGCAGAAGACTGACACAGGAGTGCTTTCTGTCATGCCTTGGAGAGCATCTTGGCATGGACTCTAGGGGAAAAGAAAGCCCTCTGTCACCAGCTCTGGGTGGGAGAGGGAGAGCTGTAAGCTTCCCCGTAGCAGTGCACAACTCTTGCATCCTATCGTGTGGCGTGGTTGAAGCCCAAGGTTGGCCAACCATTTTCTTCACTGTTCAGATCCCTCTGTGAGCCCCAGTACTCAGAGCAAACTCTCCATTTTTGTGATTGCACAGAAGAGATGGATTCAGACACACGGAAGTGTAAAGCATTTCCATCTTTCCTCACCTTGTGGCTGTAGGGAGGGAAAGCCACTTTGGTGCAAGCAGTCATTCATCAGCCTGGTCTGCCTGGAGCTGTGCAAAGGAAACGGAACTGCTGAGGAGAGGGCAGGCTCTTGTTTCTGTTCGTCAAGGATGGTTATCCCTTTTGCAAGGGAAGAAGCAAGCAGTCAAAACCAAAAAAATGTTTTGACGTACCATGTGTCTGATTTTTCACTGTTCTCTTAAAGCAGCAACCAGGCTAAACGCTTAAGTGCTGTCAATGAGGAGTGATTCAGACCTCGAGAACTTCTGAAACAGCTTTCTAATATAACTTATCTTTTTGAATGCGAGACTTGGGGAAAAATAGGAAGGTATGTGGGTGGTTTTTTTGTTTTGGGTGGTTTTGGGCATTTTTTGGGGGTTTTTTTTAGTATTATGGAGAGACTCACCAGACAGTCGCCCCTATGGGGCCACTCACCGAGTCTGTAGTATTTATTCAGCATCTCCCTGAAACACCAGCATCTTGGAAGTTGTCTTCCTGAATTTATGTTCCCAGTTCAATCATCTCCCGCACAATAAAAGCTCCAGTGTTGCCTTGCCTTTAACTTCTGCTCTGTGCAGCGCTCCCATCAAAAGGGAGCCCTTCCTCCTAGCGTTTTTGTTTTTCTTAATACCTGCCAATCACCCCACTTGCTTTTGCCCAAAGTTTGTTGTCTTTGCAGTTGGTCACAGCGTGAGCTACCAAAAACCTTGCGGAGCTTGACGGGGTATTCTGTTAGCCTAACCCTAACACACGATCTTCCACCTCCCCAGCACACAAAGGGCCTTTTCACTGGCCCACCACAGCTTGAAGATTTCATTTCATGTGTTACAATTAATCTGTATTTATTGCCACTTATCTTAAATGGCTAACAATATCAAGAGTTTAAGAAGTGCTTTTAATGTCAAACTGGGTCAATTAAAACTCTACTTAAAATATTTGCAAAACTTCTAGCCTGAAAGTTGCCCCCTCAGTCTGCTATTAACCAAAATGTTTTAAACAAATACATGCAGCTTGGGGAGACTGACATTTGGTAAAATTGCCCTTGATATTTTACTAGAATTCCAGATTAATTTCCTTACTCCGACATTCACTTGCTTTTTTATAAAAGGTGAAAAATGACTAATATTTTAAATGGCTATAAATAATTGAAAGATTGTTTCAGTCAATTAAAAAAAAAAAAATAAATCAAGAGATAGCCTCAAAACTTCAAAGGCCAGAACAGACCATTAGATCGATCAATCTGATCTCCTGGCATTTCATCCTGTTCTTCTGTGGACCCTAGCAGCATGTTTAACTCTGAGCTTCACACCATGGGCCGCAAGTAACAATTTTATTTCTTTTAAACTCTTGTGGGTGGGGACAGGAAGTACTAGAACATAAAATATTAGAAAGTTAAATAATGAAAGAGCAGCTTTTACTTGTGTATGTTGGGTTTTGCTGAAGGTTGAAGATGGCTGGAGGAATCCACTCTTTCCCATTCCCACAGTTTTGCCTTGAACTTTTTTTTTAAACCTCTGTTTGCAGAATGGCCTTAATAAATTACATGAAATAAGTGCTGGTATACTGCCCATGAGAACGCTGAACTCTTACGTAGTTCAGCCAAGGTTGCACCGTGTTAGGATGGTGACATGCATGACATGGAGAAGTCCCAAGAGGGACGCCCAGGTAGGGCTTAGTTGTGTTGGATGCAGTAGATACACAGAGTAAGTGAGATCCCAGGCTGGGGGAATTAACTACCTAATCTAAAAGTCTGTCCACATGGAACTATTTGGACTTTAAGCTCTGATCCTCAAACGCTTACACTTTCCATGAGCAGTGACATTAATGAAGCTTGGTTTCCTATGGTTTTAGGTCATTTGCTTGGATTCCCAGCAGTCTAATAAGGTTTGAACTGTAGCTGAGGCATTTCTGTTAATTAGGGCATTCATATTATCTTTATGGGTCTCTGATGTCCCTAATAAGGCTCACCCTGCAACTTTTCTTTCCACAGGAGAGATCGGTGAGTCTCTATCCAGCCATCTGTTTTCATAAAATATGTAAGAAAGGACTGTCTTGGAGACAGCTACTCTTCTGTCGAATAGATTTGAAATTTGCCCATGGGTTCAGAATATTTCAGGGGAGATCATAAAAACAAAAGCATATGCACAAAGGGACAGCAGGATCATGTAAGCCTCATGTTCTTTGGAAACAAGGTTAAAATGAAGTTGTCATATTTATGCAGTGTAAATATTGCACAACTTGAGGACACCAAATGGTTTTGATCATTTCTTTAGTCATTTCTTCTTGTTGAATATTTAATTAAACACATCTGGCTTTCTCAAATGATCTGTAAGTCCATTTTTATAGGTTAGAGATGGAAACACATCTTGAAGAATTGCTTTTGTGTAAGAAATAACATGAAAAACGTTTTTTTTGCTGCTTGCCATCCATAAAAAGTGTGCAATTTTGTCAATTTGAAGGAAAGCTATTGTTCTTTGGTATCAGTGTTCTAATGAATGCAAAGATACTGGCTTTTGGAATGTGCTTTTTTTGCTCATTAGTTGCTGTCCTGTTTGTTACTCTTTTTGGTTTTCTTTTAATCTTACTCACTGTATCAAGAAGCGAAGTGGTGCTGATAACTAATTGCATCCCAAGAATGGCAAATAGCACAAAGCTGACAGCTTGCAAACAAGTCATAGACTGAAATATGTTCACAGAAACTATTTTTTTTTTTTTTTAAATGCATGTAAGCATGGAAAACTGCAAGTTTCCTGTTACTGCTTTTCATCCTCAGATTACGGAGTCCTGTCAGCCTGGTTTCAGATGCGTGGCACAGACCCTCACGTGACCCTGATTCATTTATATTCTCTTCTTTGGATCTGACAAAAATGTGTCTCCTGAAAAAAGTCAGGTTTGAGATCTTTTTGAAGACCTTTGCCTTTGGCAAGTTAGCCAAGGCCCCAACGGGCCCCATCCTGGACAAGGAATACTGCCTTAGACTGACTGTTAAAATCTTCCAGTTCCTCAAAGAGCCGTTTAGAGACTGCGTGTTAATATTCAAAGCTTTCTTGTGTGGAGGTACCAAAGTGCTCTGGCCAGCTTCACAGGAGGCCAGTGATGACAAGCTGAGAAGTGTAACAACAAGGAGGTGAAAACTCTGAAAGTTGGTGGCAATGTGTAGTAAGGGAGGAAACTAGTTGTGATTTCCCATCAGATGGACTAACCTTGCTCTGCACATCTCTGCTAGGAAGATTTGAACCCGAAGGCTAATATCCCTTGAATTTGATGGAAGATGGAAGTTCATGTGGCTATGTTCCTATTTGGAAAGAGGTGGCTTTGGCAAGAGGAGGAAGTTTCTGTTAATGTTCTATTCAGGGAAAGGCTGTGATACAAACTCAAACTCACTCCTTACTACGTATCGGAAAAGGAGCTCGTTCTCCAAACACAGATCCATAGGAAAACACGTGTTGCTGGTTCCACTCATCAGGAAAAAACTTGTATTTTAGTGCTATTTTTTACTAAAATTAAGTGTTCGGGATTCTGCAGGCTCTCAGCTTCTCATCTACTTCCATTGGATCTGGAGAATGAAATAAGGAGGCTTTGCCAAAATTTCGCTGAAACGAAGGAGATACTTGATTGAGTCTCACCAAGGGGCCAGCAGAGAGGAGGTTGGGTACCAGTCCGGTATGGCACAGGCACCAGTCTGGTATTAACAAACTACAAACACAATTGTGTTGAAAATCTCTTCCTGCTGGGTGGGAAAGGGAAATGAATACAGGAAAATAAAACTTGAGTCTTAAAAGGGAAGGGGCTTTGTTAAGTGCAGTCTAGTTACGGCCTTGGATCACTGTAACTGTGGGAAAATGTGATGAGACAGTGTACCCAAGCACACTTGTGCTTTTTTTTTTTTGTTAATTCTGTGCTGTTGCACATAAGCAGGCAATGATGGATTGTCCCAGAGTTCTGTGCATAGTATCGAAAAGAGCTGGATTTAATTGTCCTGCATTTATTGTACAAAAGGAATGAATTATGAGCCACTTTACAGCATCTCCAGTGAAAGTGATTATCATCACTGCTCCTCGCCAGAGATATAACTCTGTCAAGCAGGCTCCCTCCTCTCTTGGGTTCCTCGGAAAAAGCTCGTGAATTTGCTGTCTCCTGCCAGTGAAAGCTCAGGGTGAAACGCAAAACCAAAAGCTGCCAATAGCTATATATTCAGTTCAGATGTTGTAGGAATTCCTTTTTTTTTTTTTCTTTCTTTCTTTTTACCCTTGATTGGAAGATCAGTGAGGTTTTTTGGAGTATGGAACTGAAATAGTGCAGCAGAATGTTTTCCCAGTTGATTGCTCTTTTGATTTTTGTAGGTGGACTGTGTGGTTGAGAAGACTTGGCTGTTGGCTTTAATTAGCTTTGACCAACGCTCATGCACGGTGACAATACAATTGGTCATGATGCAATGGAACGACATCCTTCACCCCCACATACCCAACCGTATCTCATAGCAGTTTTCACACTGCTCCTCCCTGCAACGTGTGAATAACCCCAGAAATAGGTTTAAGCTGAGGTGGATGTATAAAAGGAATGTTACGAGCTCTGCCTCTGAGACGGCACAATAACTCATCTGCAGAAGAGCAGGGAGTTTTTCTCTTTTTCATTTTCTGTTGACTACTGCAGCGTAATAAAGGACAGCGGGATGAATTGCAGGGAGCGTTAACATTGCCTGCCAGAAGGATGTTTTGGATGGATGCTCCCCCCACATTGTAGATCAGCAGCTGCAAGGGGAGACTTTGTGTTAGGGTTTGTTTAGATCTGCAGAAGTATTTTCAGTACCTTCAAGAGAGCTGGCCCACGCTGTGTGCTTTGGGGAGCTATGGGTCCTGTGCCCTCTGCTAGTAGGTTTCTTGTGCTGCCTTGCAAACAAACATGAGATTCCTGTGTGCTCACAGATACTTTTATGCCTGGGATAACCCAGATAAGCAAATGAAACAGCACGTAGATAGAGATAACGGTGTGTACACAACTGTGCAAACGCGAATGGGTGCCTTTCTGCACCCGTCCACATGAACAGATTTCACATGGATTTATCGACAAGTCTACAATTGCCAGAAAATCTGTTCTTGAAAAGAAGAAGGAGGAGGGGGGGAAGCTGTAAAAAGCCCCGGACTCTAATGGCACTACCAGGTAGCATGTGCAATTCATTTACCTATGAGTCTACAAATGTGTTAGCTCATAGCTGTGGTAACACTCATGGCAGCAGTCCCCAGGCTGAAAACTGTCCTGCTAATTAGTAACAGCTAAGAACAGAGGTTATGTGGAGTGTCATAGCGACAGGTCGTGAATTAGGAGAGGAGCGTTTGTGGTCACGTGTTCTGTATGCAGAGAATTCTTTTTGAAACAATTCCCTACGTAACTGCGCTCATGCATTTTGGAAAGTCAGCTATGTAATGCGCAAACTAGTGATGAGTCTTTCACTTCTTCTGCTCTGTTGTTCAGTTGATTTATTCGCAGTCCTTTGACTGTAAGTCAGAGGAGTATCAGCTGCAACAGAGAAAATTCAGGAAGGAGGAGCTGGAAATTCACCTTATATTTTGCAGACTGAAAAGATTATCTGAACGTTGAACAGAGTTGCTAGGAAAAGTTGTGGAGTTATATGGCTGGATGAACCTTCTGTGGAACTGGGAGTCACGGGTGGCCACTTGTCCATTATCCGAACATGGGCCAGAGTCTTCTGGGAAGAGCTGGATGACAGCCTTGTGACAAAATGGTCCTTTGCTCCAGAGTGTCAATTCATGGTGGCTTTTTGTAGGAATATAAGGGACAGATTCTCCGGGGGTTGGGGGGGGTGTGGTGTGGAACCCATAACACAGTAGGATCAATATTTTATACAGTGAGACTTTTCACCTTTTTCCTTTGCAAGTAGCTGTTTGCCTGGTGATTGCTAGATTCATTTGGAATGTGGGAAACAGAAGTTCATGTCCATTTCTGATTCTTGAGTTAATGCAAGGAACTGAATGCATGATTTTCTTTTGGAGTAATTACTGCAGAAAGAAGACAGTGATGGATGGAGCATCCCCAAGAAGAGCTACTCCAGAAGTGTTACCGCATAACAGCTTATTGCATGTTACCTATCGCGGCCAATTTAGTTGGATGGCATTGCTCTTAGGATTCAGTACACGCAGATCCAAGGGCTAGATTTTCAAGTACCCCAAACCTTAAGATAATTTGGCTCTTTACTCAAACAGAAGTTAAATGCTCAGTAACAAGAGCCTCTGCCGAGGGCTGGATTTTCAAAAGGCGGGAGCCCTTAACATATTTGAAAACCTGACCGAATTTCAGTGCGAGCCTAGCTTTAAAAAGGGACAAGACTGTCTTACAAGTTCATGCCTTCATTAGGAGGAATCCTGTTGATTTCAGTGTGCATTATGGCTGGATCAGACCTCTTCAGCATGTGACCTGTTACCACCATACTTAAAAGCGCTGTCATGGCAACAAGGGCAACAACCCTAATGGTAGAGGAATGGGAAATGGCACGGGGTGAAGAAGGGACATCCTATTCTCATTGAAGGAGATTTCCCCATAATAGAAGAAGGGGGGGAAAAGCTTGATAAGTCAAGTGGCTTGATTCGTAAGTGAACTTACTCTAAAGTAAACACAATGCCGTATGTGTCTCATTTGCCAGTGAGATCATCTGTTTCTTTGTTAGGGAAGAAAATGTGTTTCCCTTCCAAGTCCAGGGCCACTCAGGCAATTTACATGAACAAATAAAGATGAGGTTTAGCAGCACTAAATAAATAAAATACAACTCTAAGTGGCCACCAAAGAACAGAGCTGCTCGAATGGAATAGTACTGGGACGTGAGCCAGGTGGCTGCCGTTTGCCATGTCTGCTTACGATTCCCCATCCAAGCACTGCTTAGATGCTTCTTGCTGAGGTCGGGTTTACGGCTGTAGCAAAACATATACTGGGAGATAAACAAGCTATGCTACAGATGAACAGGAGGGCAGAGAACATAAAGTAAACCTGTGCCTTAGCCATGGTCTTTGCAGAAAGTAGTTGGGTTCTTGCCAGAGCAGCGTGGATCGAGGCTGACTAGGGCAATGAATATTCATCTCTTGGTAAAAGAGATGGACAGCTTGTTTCTGATGCCATTTACTAGCTGCATCTTATAGTTGTTTAAATGTATTAAATTGAGTCATTCCTAAATTCCTCCTCTTTGAGATCAGGATCTGGCCACCCTTTATTTCAGTGCTTCTAGGCATGGAGCAGGTGCATAAAACATCTCAGACATGGGGAAAAATCAAAACCCGCCACCCCAGAGCTGCATTTCGTCATAGATTCAGCTAACATGTAAAGGCTCTAAGCGCTGTTGGTTCATTGCTATTTCCTCATTGCATTAAGAACTGGTGTGAATAAATAGCAGCTGGATAGGACTCTTTCTCCTTCCATTTCCAACTCAGGCTGCACGTATTCCAGTCTGGCATGGAACTGGCCAGTGCGAGTGGGGCACTGTGACATTCCAGGGGTCTCTAGTACAGCTCAGTTTTGGGAGTGAGACTGCACTCAAATCTCAACCTTATGTAAAATTGTCACCAGTCAAAATGCCTCATACCACTCAGGAACAAATCACTGCCATGCTCTGCTCATTATGTAGCTTCCCAGTGTAATTCCAGGGTCCAAATCTGAGATGGAGTCACGTCCAGGACATTAGTCTGAGCAAACAGAGACATGTCTCTCTGTTCTGCAGTCATGACTTTTGGCAATAGCTATGTGTTAGCTCCACCCTTAGTGTGGGAGGCCTGAGAGTATGGGGTGGCTTCCGAACAGATTCTTATTTCCACTGCGTGGGGAGATGAGTCACTTTGCTATGACCAAGCAGCTGGGCTAATGCAGAAATGGTTCTCTGGTCTGCTCTGGAGTGAATGCTACAGCACTTACAAATTTAAACTAGAGGCACAGAGGTGCTGTAGGGTTTAGTATCTGTTCAGCACACGAGAATGCAGCTGAGTGGTGGAAACTCTGCAGTGGGGAATTGATCCCCACACCCCGTCCACTGCAAGTGAGATGTTGTCTCGTGCTCCAGTCAGGATCTTATGTCCACAACTGAGCAAACCGTTTCTGCAATGGATTTATCTCAAATTAGTTAGTTACCTAAAATGCAGGTGTTTCATCAATAACCAGCAGAAATGGGCATCTCCAAAGTTACTTCATCCATCCTAGTACGGTTCTTTAAGATGCCAAAACTGATTTTCTCTGTTTGCATTTCACTGCTTCCTTTGACTATCTTAAATTAGATATCTAATGTGTAAATGGCTAATGCCGTGTGGGATTAATCTCTCCAAGACTACTCTCGAATCTGAGTTTCTTCTGTACTCATAGTTGACCCCGACTTTCCAGTCTGAAAGTCACTGTGTGCAATCTGAACTTAGATCAAAGGCAATTAGCAAAACGCCAAATTCTTCAGTCAGTGTCGTAGCTGCAGTGTGGCTCAAACAGTCTCGGGACTTCTTATGATCTGTTCATGCCATGACGAAACTGCTGTGCAGACAAGCTGCACTGGGGCTTCCTTTAGTTCCTTTATGTCCTTATTTATTTGCTCAAGGTTCAGGAGGAAGTCTGATTTGACAGCCCTATCAAACCTCTATTCAGTTACATACAGAATGTTTAAATAACTAATTTTAGATCCCATTCTCCTCCCTTTCCCTTTCTTGCCTTCCCTGCCCCCATCTCTATTGTGCCTTCACCCACCCACCCCCTAAAAAGGTGAATTTAAAAGAAAATAAACACCTAGAGCATATGTAGAGCATTTGACTGTATACATAAACTGGAATGAACCTAAACTGCACATAAGTGCTTATTGATAAGTTCTGTTAAACCAATTAAACCTTTCAAAAGTTGAGTTACTGTAATATAAATCATAGAATGGTTTAGGTTGGAAGGGACCTTAAAGATCAACTAGTTCCAACCCCCCTGCCATGGGCAAGGACACCTCCTACTAGACCAGGTTGCTCAAAGCCTTATCCAGCCTGGCCTTGAACACCTCCAGGGATGGGGCCTTCTCAACTTCCCTGGGCAGCCTGTTCAAGTGTCTCACCACCCTCATAGTGAAAAACTTCTTCCTGATACCTAATCTAAATCTCCCCTCTTCCAGCTTAAAGCCATTACCCCTCGTCCTATCACTACATGCCTTTGTAAAAAGTCCCTCTCCAGATTTCTTGTAGGCCCCTTTCAGGTACTAGAAGGCTGTTATAAGATACTGGAAGGCTGCTATAAATGAAATTGATTTGGAAGCTGTGAGCTGTAACCTATGTGCAGAGCAAGAGTTGGATGAGAATATCGATGGGAAAGTCAGTACGGTCCTAGAAAGGCCAGTGCTTTGCATCCGGATGCATTTGGCCTTTGGGTTTCACATCCGCTCTCCTCAAGCGTTGCCATGAATGCATATTTGAGTTATAGTTCCCCTTGTCTGTTGCTGAGCGGATGCGATGATGTTGTTCTGTGCTGTTGTTAGAAGTATTCTTTATATTAGCTCACCCTTTTAAACACTAAGACCTGGATATTCATGGTAGCTCGCTCCAGGTACTTGAGTGAGGTAATTATATTAGTTATTCAAACATTATAGGATTTGTCATGTATATCTCAGGAGTAGGAAGTATATCTCTCCAGAGAAAGCTACATCTCTTTTAAGAGATTGGTCTCACTCTCAAATCGTCTGTCTCTCTGCATTGACCATGAGGGAACTTAGGTATTTAACCACAGCACTTTACTTAAGTTAAGCAAAATCTGGGCTGGGAATTGGTACATCCCAAGGACCTTATGAGGGGAACAAACCAGTGTAATTCTTCCTAGTTGACACGTGAGAGACTGAAGTAATATGCCCAAAGCAAAACAGAAAGTCTGTGGCAGATTTAGGAACTGATCGTGGGTGTTCTGAAGTCCAGTTATGGCCTTAACCATTTGCATGCCATTGCCACTGCACACAGCTGATGTTTTAAACCCCTCTAAACAAAATATGTTTTTCTAAGACATTGTTAAGATAGCTGTGTATTTTTATTTATGTATGTATAAATTGCTGTTAAGATACACCTGCATTTCCTGATGCCGTAGTTACCAGGTGTTATTGAAATACACAATTTTTCACAAAAAGGCTGTTAGCTCCAAGCCAGCTTTGGCTGATACTGGATTGGAAATAAATCTACTGAGAATTACTGAATCCAAAGACCTCGCCTGGCTCAGGAAGTGCCCGCGCTGCAAAAGGCTGGAGGCTGGCAGAAGGTATCAGATCCCTACAGAGATGCCCTGGCGTTTGTGCTCCTCAGTAGACATCTGTGTTGGCTGTTGGCAGTGGTGGGATGGTGAGTTGTATGGGCCTTCAAAGTGACCCAGTACCTCTGCTCTTAGGTTGTTGTGGGAGAAAATATTTATTGTCTGGTGGGATCAGCCTAATCCTGCTGGACCCTTTCCATGTCCCAGAAATCAGCTACAAGTTGACAACACAACTTACCCCAGAAAGAGCAAGAAGAGCCTGGGTGGGCTCTTGCAGCGTATAAAGGAACGTGAAGCATGAATTCAAACTTTTGTTCAACTTTCCAACAACTGCAGTGCTGTGAATGCAGTCAAGGATCCAACATCGACAGACTCATGGGATATTGTGATGCTGCTAAATTTAAAAGAATAAGACTATTTTTAGCATAAACAGCTAGCAGCGTCGCACAAATCATATTGAGAGGCACGGTTCTGATTATAGATCTGTAACACATTTGCCGTGATATAAAACAGAGCTGTATCAGGTGATCTTGTTAATGCAATATTTGTATGCTCAGTTAATAGATGCAGCTGTGGCTAAAAAAGTTTGGGTTTGGTTTTTTGTTTTTTGGTGTTTTTTTGTTTTTTTTAAAAATCAGCAGTTCTATTTTACTAGTAATTATTCATTTATAAACTGCAGCAAAGGAGTAGCTAGAATCAGAGGCAAGATCTGCTAGTCTGGAGGTTGAGAAGAACTATAAAATGAGAAACGTGTTCCACTCCCACGACAGATGTCCTTTCCCCTTTGCTGACTCTCCTCAACACCTGCTGCACTTTAGACATATGCTTAACTTCCACTTGACTTTATTTTCACATAAACATTGCTTTAAGTTTAACATGTGCTCACAAGCTTTGCTGGATAAAGATGGACTTAGGTGTGTGCCTAAAACTTTCCTTAAATTGCGCTTCTAAATAGTTTCTTTTAAGAGTGGTGAGAGAGAGCTTCTTCTATCAGACTTGCTGATCTTGATTTTACAAGGGGCTGAGTATGCTGGGAGATGCTGGAAGCATAGACCCTTCTCAGCCTGGTCATCCTGCTGAATATTTCACGTTTATGATATGCATTACTGCCAAGAACCAGGTTCTTAGCCAGTACACGTATAGTTTGCTATAGTGGGCAGCTTGGTGTGGGGTGAGCCAGTATTGGTCCCAGGTCATTTGGCAATGGGGATGATCGTAGGGTTCACCACAACCATGGATGATGGGACTTCTTACAGCATTGGTTTCTGGTTCCCTTTGGCTCCACTCAGCTGTTTATGCAACTTTAGTGTGTGTCTGAGCTAAACTTAGGGCCCACAGTCATCTTAGGTATTTTGAGTTTGGGAAACATGGGGGAAAAATACATGAACATACTCATTACTTACCTCACCTGTCCAGTCCCCAGTAGGTCTAAGGATTTACAAGGAGCTCTCCCAAGATTAGACATCCTGGTTTTTATGGGGCTGAGTTCAGCAGTTTGTGAGATCAAACAGGGAGCACTAAGTCCTGAATTTGTTTCAGATACTAAATTTAAAGTCTGCATGGGGAACTTGAGGATTTTTTTTTTTTTTTCTGCTGAACAGTTTTATTTTTTTGCAAACTGAAAACAAGACCTGGTGCATAAAATTCCAGGTAATCAATTTCTCTCAGAAAATGTCATTTGCTTAAAATTAAAATTATTCGTAGGTTTAATCTGGCAAATTATAGTGTGTGAAGGAAGTTCACTTGGAGGTTTTACAATCCTTTACTGGGATACCAACATGAGCAGTTCTAGTTTGTAACTGTAGAATGATCTTTTGTCTTGAACTTCAATTTTACAACATCACATATAGCAAATTAGTCCACAAGTGCACATTAAAAGCTATTTTCATCCTTTTGGGCCTATGAGATGCCTTTGGCATCTAGACATCAGTCTGGTTTCTTGGCTCTTCGTTATCAGCCACATGGCACTGTTTAGTCAGCTGCTCCCTCCTGTGATACATCCAAGATAAGCTCATGCGTTGGCAAAAGTGCACAAATTCCCATCATCATTGAAATGCAACTTGTTCTTCCAGGTTGGACCTGTCTTGGGTCCACTGAGCAATGTCCTGGGAGTTCACTTAAGGAGTTTTTCCAATAAATGTAGCTACTGCACTTTTGGCTAGATCACATTTGAAGAGGCACTTTCTGGCTCTCCTTCCCTTTGAGAGAGTCATTCCTGTCCCACTTGCATGAGCTCTGGTAGAGTGATCTGTGACTTAGCTCTGCTTTCTTCAGCCCAGACAATCCTAAGATCAGACCTGCAAACCTGAGCACCTCCAAGCTGAGAGAAGCTTGAAACTTAAATGTAGAGCCAGTTCCTGTTTTCACAGGTGATTCCTGAGGGATGCAATGAGCACTCCAGGTTGTAACTGTATTGTACAGTGTCTCATTGCCCTGTGGGAAGGGAATTGGCTGAAACTGAGGTCCAGGTGTGGGTTTGGGCCATTTGCAAGTACTCATTCAGGTGCAGGTTGTGTGGCCAGTGGGGTTGCTGATACTTTTTTCAGGCCTGTGGCTTCCCATTCAGTAAATGTGCCTCTGCTGTGCTCGCTTTCATCTCTGCTCCCCTTGTTCTTGGCCTGGAGAGGTACACTGGGAGTATTTAAAACCCCTTTAGGATGAAGCCTGGTAGCTCTGCATCCCACAGCCTCTGAACCAGGGACCTGCAAGCAGTACATCAGCTCCACCTGAGCTGAAGGTAGTGGTGGTCCACCAGAGGCAGTCTGCCCAGCCTTAGGGGGCAGTGGTGGGACTTTGAGTGAAAGCAGATGGACAGGACTGGATGAATCGACAGCAAGGTGGCCTGGGAGATGTAAGGGCTCCATGGAGTTGTGATGTTTTGTTCAGGATGCGTTGCCCCCCTGCCATCAGGCAGTGGCATGGTGCTAAAGGGATGCAGTGCAGGGCCCAGTGGCTCGCAGAGACAGAGCATGAGAATCCACAGTGGAGCCAGCCTCTCCCCCTTCCCCTTTCTTCTTCCCAAAAATGGCTAATGTAAATAAATTGTCTGTTCACATGTGTTTTGGCATGTGAATGGAAACACTTGTCTATGCACCCCCTGCTCCCTCCCTCCCTCGCCGCTTTTGCTAAATGAGCCTTTCTTGCTCAGCCTCAGCTCAACGCAGAGTTATTCTGTTGGTATTTCCCTCTTGGACTGACCATCAGCCGAAGGTCTGGGCTGTAAAGCTGGTGACACACACCAGCCCTAATGACATCCGAGAGCTAAAAGGTCCCCAAGCTCTGGTTTGTGCAGCAGATAAACGTTGGGCAAGGATCCGGGGTCTGCCCAAAACCTGCGTGTCGGGCTCTCTACGTACCTCTCTGCTCACCCGGGTGTCTGTAGGAGCTCAGACTTGTTAAAAACACCCTCGGTGCTAGCAAAAGTTTGGCAGTATCTATGGTGTTCCGTGGAGCACCAGTCTTGCATGGAAACTCTTCATGTAGCTATACCTTAATGTTACTGATAGTAAGTTACTGAAGGGGAAAATAACATATATTTAATAATAGAATTTCATTAAATGATAATACACATAGGTTATTTCAGGGAAAAATACTCATACAAATTCATTTTGACCGGGTCACTCTAACTTCAGGTTGTTTTGCACAAACCAAGAGAAGAGAGGTGGTAGGTCACATGTTGCAAAATGCTTTGGATGCTTCCAGTTGGAAAAATAAATATTCAGGTACTTAGAATGCCCCTTGTTAAAGGAGAAGATGGAAACATGTTGTCATCCTCCTCACGATGTGCATTTCCTGTTCTGCAGGATAATCAGCCACCGAGACCTCCTTAATCTTGTTGGATTATTTGCGGCTGCACCTGCCTGAACTTTTTCTCTCCTGATTAACATTTGATTAAATCCACTTTTAAAATGCCAGCATGACTGCAGCACTGGAAGGGGGGGAGGGGGGCGGGCACTTGCAGAGAGTGTTTTGCTCTCCATCCTGATTGCATCTGAATTAATTATGCTAAGTGCGGTGACAGGAACAATATTGATGTAACAGAAGTTTATTAGGTTGATGTGGTCATTCAGACAAGAGGGCTGTAAGCAGCTTCACGTGCTTCAGCTGTGGCCTCCCATGAGAAGAAAATGTCATGTCATTATTATTCAGATTGCCCTGATTTTGGGTAATTTCTTTCTGGAAGTGAGGTAGTTTTGGAATCTCATTAGCTTACCAACATTTGCATGTGTTAATAGAGTTCTTGCTTGGTTTTAATCTTCTGTTCCTTCATTGCTATTGCAAATAGGAGTTTGGTGAAAATGGGGGAGCTGGGTTAGGGGGCTGAAAACTTTCTGGATGGCATTTTGGACCTGCTGTGCCATCTTCTGTTTGTGGACCCCTGACCCAACGCACACTGTTGCCAGAAGGTGTTTCCTCTCCCCATGAACTAGGGAGCAGGGCTCCTGTGAGGACACAGGGATGCCACCATCTGTCTCAGCACTGCCCTGCTGCATGTGCCAGAGGGAAAGAAGTCCCAATTTCATCACAAGAACACATAGAATTTATCTGACATCATTTTTTACCTGCATTGTATCCTTAATTGCCAGTGCCTCAAGTTTGCCCAAGTTTCATAGAATCATAGACTAGTTTGGGTTGGAAGGAACCTTTAGAGGTCATCTAGTCCAGCCTCCCCTGCAATGAGCAGGGACATCTTCAACTACATCAGGTTGCTCAGAGCCCCGTCCAGCCTGACCTTGAATGTTTCTAGGGATGGGGCATCTACCATCTCTCTGGGCAACCTGTTCTAGTGTTTCACCACCCTCGTTGTAAAAAATTTCTTCCTTATATCTAGTCTAAATCTACCCTCTTTTAGTTTAAAACCATTATCCCTCATCCTATTGCAACAGGCCCTGCCAAAAAGTTTGTCCCCATCTTTCCTGTAGGCCCCCTTTAAGTACTGAAAGGCCACAATAAGGTCTCCCCGGAGCCTTCTCTTCTGCAGGCTGAACAACCCCAACTCTCTCAGCCTGTCCTCATAGGAGAGTTTGTCCTGCTGTGTGAACCCAGGAGCAAATCCTGCCAGGAACAAATGTATTAAGAATATAATCCATGTTCAAGTACAGTTATCTCTGGCAGCAGAGTTAGTGGGCTCCCTTTTCAGCAGGCTGCGGTGTGGTGAAGGGACTAGCCAGGAGCTCTGCTACACACAGACATCGTGGGGTCAAAGGGGGCCTTCTTGGGTAGTGTTTGGAAGCTCCTCATACAGGGAACAGAAAGACATGTAGGGGTCTGCAGCAGCGTGCTCCGGGTTTGGCAAGGTTTGCTAAAGCCTAGGACCTCCGAATGCCCACCTTCACACGGACTTTCTGGATCAGGCGGAGGATTGCAACCTCAACAGCAGTTATATTCTACATTGTATGACTTAACCATAAAAATCCAGCCTTGTTTTATTGCCCTCGTACTGTCAGTCGTTGGCCCAAATCTGGTTAGTCTACCTTGATGGTCTTTAATAGAGGATTCCATGAGTGACTTCAACTTCTCACAATCTAATATACAATAGATAAGTACTTGGAAATCTTGAATAGCTTTAAAGCAGTTTTCTCAGGTCTAATGAACATCTGTGTACTGTGATTATTTCCCCCCCTCCACTAACAGATGTTTGTGCATGATTTGCTTAAAGAAGTCACTTACCTGCCAGACAGCCCGTTACGGGGATGCGAGACACTGAGCAGATAGTTTATCCTGCTCTGGGATACCTCTTTCTGTTTTTCCAGATCCCATGGCCCATTGGTATAAACGTAGCTTTCTCTGGAAACTACGCAGCAGCTTTCCTCTCCTATCAGTTGATGTTTTGAACCTATAAAAAGTCAGGAAAGGAAAAGAGAAAGTCGCTTTTTTTGTTAAAAAAAAAGTTGTGGTTTTTTTTTTTTCTAAATGAGTAACAAAAAACCTGTTCTCTCAAACATTTTAGAATATTTTTTTTTCCCCCCACTCCTCTTCCTGAAAAGGAAAATGAAAAATCCTATAACTCATTAAAACAGAAACTTGGGGGAAGATTCTTGGGAAAGCTTTCATGGGGGGAAAGGGAATATCTTTAGTCTTTTCCTGAGAAATGGCCTACTCTGTAACACCTGTGCCTGGAACTGAAAATGAATGATGTTTGTTTGTTTAAAGAATTCTTGGAAAATTCATTTTCAAGCCAGCTGCAGATTAAGTGTTGTTTGTAATTTTTTTTTTTTTTTGCATAGCCTTGCTGTCTATTTGCTGACGACTCATTTTCCTTTCTGCAGCTTCTCTCTCATTGCTGCACCACACCAGCTGTGCTCCTCCCATCATCTGCTCCTTACTCAGAAAAAGGTCCTACAGTGGGAGCCTGGACCTGCTTTTGTAGGGTGATACCCAGTTTGCTCCTGCAGATCTCCACAGTGACTCTACATTTGTTTCACCTTTTTCCCGTGAACCCAGTGAACTCCCTGGACTTCTTTTATAGTTTTGGAAGGGATTTTGACTAGTTTTGGTTTTGTTTTTTTGTTGGGTTTTTGTTTTGTTTTTGTTTTTTTAAAAGGGTTTTCTTGCCTGATTGCTGGAGGCTGAATGGGTGAACAAAAACATCTGGGCTAAAAAAAGAGAAAATAAATTAATAATAATCCAGATAGGCTTGTTTATGGAGCTTTGAGTCTCTGGCAAATAGCTGGCTGTAGCTGTATTAAATTACTCTCTGCAAGTATCTAGTCTTCATTTGTAACCCAGCCTTATAATTCGCTCCGTACCGATTCTGCACCCAATCCCACTCCCACAGTTCCCATTTTGAAACACAGGCCTTTTACTGATTTCCCCCCCCCCCATGATGGTATGGCTGATAATAAATTTTATCACCGTTTTATCTCTCGAAGGGGCCATTTGTAGATTGGTCCTTACTTTTGCTATATTGTCTACAGGTATTTTCCTCCTGCATAATCAAGCAGTGTGTTTTCGCAGTGGGGAGGTTGTTCAGGGATATTTCTTTCCCACCAGCGATACGAATTATTGAAAAGAGGTGCAGTATAAAGAGAGTAAGGCAGGTGACATGTCAAAGCATAATTACTGTGATTGATGTATTTGCAGTATGAATGCAACATTATCATAAAAAGATCTCTTGGAGCTCCTCTGGAGGTTACTTATCTGCTGAGTACCAGGGTAGCAGTTTTCAGATTCACTCATAGACCCTTTCTTTGCATTTATAAGACAGGTCTACCACATGAAATGGTAGAAGAGCATGTCATGCAAATAAAGAAGTTGCTAAGCTGTGTCTTGCTTGATTTTCCAGCTTGGATAGTTGAGTAGTTCCATCCTTGTCTGAATTAAGAGTGAGTAAATGCTGCCCATCTTCATTTACTCTGTACTGTCCCCAGCTTTGAGATAGCCACTGTGCTTTCCTCAGCTTCAAAGCTGAAGGGGCATCATGACCTGGATGACTATCAGTAGGATGTGAAGGCAAACTGCTTCATCGAGAGGCAAAGCCTCATTCTTCTTTATGTTTGTTCTTCACCTGGAAGAAGTCTGTATCTGGACCTGTCTAGCAGGGCTGCCCATGGTTGAACTCTTCTTCATTGACTGGGAAGCCTGAGGAGCCTCACTTTGAAGCATCTAAGAAGCATCTAACCTGGTGCAAAAATTCGGTGTGAATAACCTGAATAAGGCACCACAGTTCCAATGTGTCTGGTGCTGGGATCCCTGTGCCCAAATGCCCTAAAAGGGATGCTCTTCCCCTTTGGTTTATTTCACAGGAGATGTGGGGAAGGTTCCTGGGCTGGCCACAGGCTTTGGGCAAACCCATTGGCTGCTCTCTTATCAGAAGAGCTGAAATATTTGTTTTCTGCCTTGGCCTTGGGATATGAATATGCATTTCTAGTGTAATCCAGAGTCGTATGTTGAGGACTGTGGTGTAGCAGAGTAATAGTTAAAAGGCTGCAATGTCCTTATTTCATATGTATATAAGTTCCCAGAACAGGAGATGTGCTGTACTTTTTCAAGCAGCTTTGTTAAAGGACTTAAAACTGCAGATGTCTATAGCTTTGGTGTGTATTCTGGAGGAGACTCTATGGCTGTGCCACCAGAGGAAAACCCTCCTCGTGCTTTTCTAAACTCTTTCCAAGACAGTGGTTGAAAACCAGTGGAAATGAATGCCGTTATCACCACACACACGGGATGTTGAAAAGCAAGACTTCTCTTCCAGGGAAAGAAATGTGTTTGTACTCTAAGTTAAATCAAAAAAGCAATGTTTAAAAGATTTTGGAACAGAAATTCCAGCTTGCTCCAAAATGAACCTCAGGGGAAACCCCTACTATGTTTCCCTCTTGAGGGTGACCAAACACTGCCAAGCACTGAAGACAGCAGATTAGCCATCATGCAAAGGTATGATCTGTGATTTCATTTTAACATTGATACTAATATTTCAAAATAACATGACAGTCAAAAGTGAATGTTATTCAAAAAGTAAAGGAATGCTATTAGAAAGAAATGATGAAAATTCTAACAATGATATTACAATGTCCAAATGATTGAAACCGAATTTTCCTGTTCAGTAATTTTGACAAAACTGACATCTTCTGCAAAATGTTTTGAAGCTGAGACAGCATTTCCCAGAAAATATTGCTTCAAAAAAAAAATTTAATTACACGGATTCAATGCACATCATGAAAACTAATAGTTGTTTAGGTTTGTAAGAGAAAAGAAATGTGGGATTTAATAGCAGAATGTTCTAATGAAGTGCATCTTTTAATCAATAAATTACTATGATTCTGGTTCACCATCTTTCTCCACCTCCTCCAGCAGCTGAGTACCAGCTGGGTTGGAAATGCTCTCGTTGATATAACTGAATGCAGACAGCTAATTTGGTAGTGTTTTAACCTACTTTGTACTTGTCTTTATCTTTACTCTCATTTTCGCGTGGCCTCCTGCTTCAAACCATCCCCTAGATGGTAGGACAAAGAGAGATCTGACGAACACACTTTCTTTTGTGGGTTTACGAGGTTGAGTAGCTAAAGGATTGTTTTCATTACTAACATCCTGCTGTAGTAAAAGATCAAATTTAATACATATGACAATTGTTATATTACTTAATCCACTGTTTGCCTTCTAATTTAGCTTGAGTTTGCCTTGTTATTTGGTATGTTAGAGGAAGGCTACAATTTAGCTATTTGGCACACCCTTCTTATCACATGTACTTTTAATATCACATGCTGATGGAGCCTCCAGCTGTAAGACGTCACGGGATAGCAATCTCATCAGCTTGTCCTAGCTGACTTGGGGGGAGGATGCATCTGGTGTCAATTTTGCCAGATCTCTCCATCACAGTTTGGCAGATCTCTTTGTTTATGGGAATACAGGTATACAAGATGCCATGTGCTGTGCCAGGGAGACAGGTGTCCAAATGCTGGGTCACGCGCTTGGTGCGTGGAGATTACCGAATGGATGCATGTCTTTGGAGACCTCCAGTTGCATGATGGTGGGCTGCATCTGCGCTGGATTTCTGGTTATCCAAGAGGGTACCTTCGTGTAATGCCTGCTCTGGTATTGTTGGAGAAAAGCAGAACCAAGTGCTGTATCCATACTGCCTTCTGCGAGCAGTTCCCAGCATGGACCTCCCCAGACCCATGCCCACCTGTAATACTTGGTGCAGTATAAAGCAGGGCAGGGAGCGAGCTGACTGGTACCTTGCATGGATGACCAGGTGCTCAGGAGAGCTGCTTGGCCAGTTTCTGTGGAGCAGTGCACTCGTACCCTTTGAGAAGAGAGCCCTGCTGGGAAGCACGGAGCTACAGCTTTTATGTGGCTTCAGAGCTTTGTGCATCCAACATGACTCAAAGCTAAGGAAAAGCCACCAGACTGTGTGGTAAAGACCAGAAGTGTGAGCAGCATGTCTGGGGAAGTCAGTTCATGGATCTTCTGTGATTCCGGGAGACTGCTTTTTATTAAACTGCTTTTTATTATGCTAGTTTGCCAAACCTGAGAGCAATAGAGAGATTTTTTCCTTTCATACTTTAGAGGGCGTGAGAAAGTAGAGCCAGGCATTGCGCTGCTCATCCCAGAAGGGCAAGCTGCGTCTCCAGCAGCAGGATATCTAAGTGAGTTTTGCACTGCATCTTCAAGGCCAAATCATACAGAAGCCTCCTCCTGCCAAGGAAGCCCCACAGAAGGGTAATTTATGTGTAGGGTCCCTCTCAGGGCACTGAGCATCATCCAGCCCAGGCAGAGACAAGCCTGGCTACTGCTGGTAGGAGAAATTGCCATGGAGTAATCTGTGGCATTGTAGGACTTGATGAGGTTGATGGAGTTTGTAGCTTGGTATCGTGAGTTGCTAGAAAGGCTTCGGATGGTGCTGACCTTCTAGTTCTCATCATTTTGGAGTCTAATAAACCACTTACCTAATTGTAGGCAGGCAAATTCTGGATTCATTGAAGGAGACTGAGCTCCGGAGACTGAGCTCCCAGGTCACTATTCCTGAGTGCTGTCCTGGCTACAAACCAATGGGCAGTGGGGCAGCACTCCAGCTCAAATCACACCCAAATCTCTTTATGGAGTGAGGGAGGGGCACGTGGTGGTGGGTTTTTTATTTAGTTAGATACAGGAATGTTTAGTAAATAGCTACTGGGATCTAAGATAATATTATGATATTTTCTTTGCGTTTTTTTCTGGATTTTTTTTTATAGTGGACAAAATGATTCCTGTGACATTTTAGGAAGAAAGTCATATTGCAGAAGTGAAGATATGATTATCAGACTCCCTTTTCTTTTGAGGATAAGCAGGATTCCGCCTATCAGAGGCGAGATGTTTGCATGTGGCCATTCCGTTTGTGTGCCACACATGTGATCAATTTAACCAGGGGAGGATTTATGCAGGGTGGGGAGGCCGATGTTTCTTGTGACATGTGGAATGTTAAGCCACAAAAATGCAACCACAAAATCAGCAGATTAGAATTCCCATTTGTAAGGAATAAATAATCATTATGGTGAGATAGTCCACGAGGGATTAACACGGCTGCTTCCAATTCTGTTGCTCTGTTGTTCGATGTGCTGTGACATTTTTTCCATGCACATATCTCCCCCCTTTTTTTTTTTTCTTTATATTTTCCTTTTTTTTTTTCCTGGTTGGTATTGTAGTTGTCATGATGATTTATGGGAATGAATGCAACTTTGTGAGGTTTGTCTATGTACATACCTCTTGTTTTCCGTCTTGCTTGTAATTATGTTATGCACCTGTTGTTCCCCATTGGGACCCACGTGCTCGGAGAACTGATGCTCACATTGCAGTTGGTTTACTGAGTTTTACAACATTTGTTAGTCCCATCTGATAGATCTGTTCTGGCTTTGTGCCGAAGAGCTGCCTGGCAGCATAAATCATTCTTAGAGTGAAGAGAAGAGCATGGTATCTATTTCAGGTTCCCACCCACCAGAGCCTCATAAATCTCTGCAAATGTTTCAAGAAACAGGTTTGATTGTTTAGAATGAGCTAATGCTGCAAAGCCCTTCTTAGTCCTGAACTGAGTCTGGGACTCTGACTCCCCAGGCTTATAGGGTTAACTTAGATTTATAAGACATGTCTACGTCGCTCTTAAAAAGCAAGCTGGAGAGCAGTGGAGAGCATGTTGGCTTCTCAGCTCCACAGGCTTCTCATCTACAGCAAGGCCTCCCCAGCCATGCGTCTTGGTGCCGAGTACCTGATGTCATGTTGACTGCTCTGTTAACCTGCCTGGCATACTCAGGCATGTGTCTGCATCCTCTGATAGGAAGTCTCCAAACAGGGGTGTGGAAAGCGTTCTTCTGCCTTTTCTCAAAACCCCATGTGCGTGTATCCTTAATTTGCCCTTTTAGTCCAAAGACTAAAGAGGAGGCATAGGCTGCTTTATCAGACAGAGGAGAAAAACGTACATTTCTGAGGATGAGCTTAGATGCTCTGAATTGCCTTCAGAGAATCCTCTCTCCTCCACTGGAGGGAGACTGGATTTCTAACTTAGACCTGTAGTAGGTGGTGCGAATGAGGTAGGTGGTGCTACCTTTTGCACTCCTTCAGGGCCATACAGGGCATTTTTGTCCAGGGTGAGAAATCACCTGTGGCCATCTGTGGCTCACAGCTCTTCCATGGCTTTCTGTTCCAAATCAATAGCCTAACTCTATGAGCATGGAGTTATCCTTTATCCCACATAGATCCCATCTAGTTTGTCCTCGAGGTAGTCACTCTGGCTTTTGTAGATCTCTCTTTTGTGCTAAGGGAATTCTTGGAACATGACAAAATTCTTTGACTTTCAGAAATTTTCTCGTCATCCCTTGATCAAAAATTTACTTGATGGCAGGGTGTCTCTGTTCCCAACATTTTACCAGTGGGCATAGTTTCTCTTCTAGTATGGTTGCTGCAAATATTCCCAAGTAAGGAAGTCACTCTTTTAAGTTTCATCAAGGAATGTGTCAGCAGTTTCATAATTGTGTTACAGGCCATTTTTATAAACTTTACAGGGGCCTAATGCAGGAAGCAGGAAAAATGTGGCTGGGGTATTTAAGTTAAGTAAATCAGCATTTGGCAAAGTCTGTGAGCATGATTTCAAATGTAATCTATAAGTTACAAGTCTTACTGTGAAGAGAGCCATTACTGAAGGTCTGTTTGCAGCTGTAGTGATTTCTCTGATGCTGAAGAAGAGGTTGTCTCATTTGCTGCAGAGAGAACAGATCAGTGGTGTCTTCTCTACCTGTGTGCCCATTTGGATGAAAACTGTCAATATTTAATGTTACTGAGACTTCTGCTCTGCTTTTAAACTTTGCTGAAGTGACCAAATCACTTGAAGATCTCTAACAAAAACCTGGAGAGAACGTGATCACAGAAGCTTCATTTTCATGGGAGGTCAGATGGAAAATTAGCCCACAGTGAGCAGCAGTTTGATGTGTCCGTGTTGTAACATTAACTTCCTAGAGCATATGTGTATTCAGAAAGGACCATCAGAAGTTTCATGCAGTATTCGTCTTTCAGACAAAAAGCATAGTAATCAGCCATAATTCTCAAGGCACTCCTTGGAATTCAAGATTAAAAAAAGCCACCAAACTTGGTATTTGCCTGGTTTTTGTGCTGTCTGATTTTCGATGTAGTCGGTGAGGATTTGATTCAGCAAAGCGCTTCCTGCCATGCCTAACTCTGAACGTGTGAGGAATCCCATTGACTCTACTGAACCGGGAGTGTTGTGCTTGGCATGGTGTGCGTTGTTGGAAGTTTGGCATCCACTAACCCGGCAGATTTGTGTGATTACAAAGCGTTTCTGCACAGTTGGCTCCACAGGTCAAATAGGAGCTTCAGGTATTTCGTGCGGGCTTGAAATGATTTCACTTGTGTTGTTGGCAGTGACTTCCAAGACTGGATGCATGAGTGGTTCCAGTATTTTGCTATAAACCTCAAGGACTGGCTTTGGCGCTTGCTGTGGACATGTACTAAAGGTACTGCCATTTGCTCCAGCGGTAAGTGCGCAGATCCGGGTGCAATGCCAGAGACATCACTCCATTTTGCACTCCAGATTGTTGCATTTTAGTGATGCTAAACCAAGGAGGTTTGGGTGAACCTGTGACCTTTTTAAAGGTGATTTTTCTTGTGAAGTTGCGAGCCTTTAAATAATGTAGGTCTTGCAGCAGCAATGCTAAGATTGAGATATTTAGATTTGATAAACTATGTTTGCAGTATGTTCGTTAGGGATGGGCAAGGGGTCATGGGTGATAAAGCATCTTTGGACTTTGCTAGAGAGGTGGGACTATGTAGTTAGAAACCAGGTAATTACATCTGACCACCGGCCCCCAAAATATAGGTGACAAAAAGAGGGAGCAATTGCTAGCTCTGAATATTGTGAAATTTCTAGAGTCCTAAATGGAAGAGTAGTCTTTTAAGGGAACTTGAAGTTTTACCTCTTGTGTTGTTTACGCAAACCTCAGCAAAAACGGAGGACATGTAGTTGAAGACCATCACTGCTTTGGGATAGCTGTGTCAAGGAATGAAGATGCTGGTGAACTATTTTTTATTAATTGTTCTCTTTTTAGTGGATATGCAGAAAGTTTTGACACATTCGTAAAAGGCAAGTTCACCAAGTGGCTCGTTAAAGTTATGATTGAGGTGTAACCTTTGGTTCAGCAATTCCCTAAAGCAGAGGGAGTGGAAGGATACGCTGAGAAATGCTCATCTGTGATATATGTGGTTTTTCTACTATTGCTCTAAGCACAGAGATACTGTGTAGATCCTGGGCTAGAGTAGCTGCTGGGAAAATGGCTTGCTTGTTTATTTTAAAATATAAAATCCTCTGAGTGCCATTTATATCCCTAAATGTAGTAAAAGAATTGCTGGCTATCTCTGTACTGTAGCCTCTCCTGTTTACAAACAGATGTGTTACTGCCTTAACTGGGGATTTGGTATAAATTGATCAAAAAACCTCCTTCCAAAATTAGCCTTGTAAAATTCCCATAACGATTGCATGACAGAAAACTGGCTGAATACCTCTGCAATGCTCCCCAGCCTGTGATTTGGAGAGGGGACTAAATGAAAATGTGGCCTGGCTTGTTTAAGTGTAGAGGACTCTTTCCTCTGTGTGCAGTTGTTGCTATGTGAGAGAAGCTGTGGCTCTGTCTCTGCGGCCATAAAGCCAATTTTTAGGCTCTCTAGTAAAATACTTCATTACTTAAATATGCATCGTCTTTGGGGAGCACCTCTCTCCTCTCCCCTCTCTAATATACTTCATCATAAACTTCTGCAAAAATGTATAAATAAATAAAATAATCCAGGTTCCTTTTTCTTAAACAAAAATTTAATTAAATGGAAGTTAGATCCCTTTGGAATACAGAAAAGCAACTTTAAAGACACTCAAGACATTGGCTTTAAGGATTTCCTTCCCTCTTTTTGCCTAATAGACTCCAATCCTAGGATTGTATTTCTCTGCTTCAATGCTAAAAGACTTCTTAAAAGAAGCAATATTCAAAGGCCTAACCCAGACATTTTATGGGATGTCATACATTTTCAGCTGTTCATAACATAAAAAATAAAATAAAATACTGCAGGTTACTTTATCAAAGAGAAAGTTGATTTGTAATTCCCAAGGTAGAATTATGAAAATACCTTGAGAGCATTACAGGAACAGACATTTATGAGAAGTAATAAAATTAGCTGACTGCAGTACAAATTTGCTGAATGCTTTTGGAGGAGAAAATACGTTCCTTCCCCCACTGCCCAGAGAAAATCAGATGAAAACTGTCAGTTTGTGAGGCCTTTTCTGTGACAAATCAAAGCCATTCTTTAGCAGAATAGTGTTTATGCAATGTTACCCTGGGAAAATGATGTAGACCTGATCTTCCTCCCACTGAAACAATTGAAAATGAGCTAATGGTATCGACAGGAGCAGTACCGAGTATTAACAAAGTTTCGTGTATGGGAGTGGGGCTGTTTCCCGGCTGTCTTCCATCCCCAGGCTGTTGCATCACTGGTTGGGTTGACTGGAAGATGAAGGGGGAGGATGGGAAGACTTACAAAGGGGTCAAAGGCCAAACCTTAATAGGCGCTGAATGTCTTCAAGTCCATAGAAAATCCAGCTCACAGAACTAGCCTGTTGAGAGAGCAATTGTAGAGCTTGTCCCATCTTCTCTTTTTGAGCATACGTCGCACCACCTCTGTCCCAGCCCACAAGGAGGAGAGCTGCAAGAGTCGGTGGGAGTCCCCTGTGGTTTTGCATGCATCCTGCGTGAGTCAGAGTGTGGCCCTAAGACTAACAGATGCCACAAAAAAAATATCAGCACCAGGTGGGGCACCATCACTTGCTATTACAGAATCACAGGATCACAGGGGTTGGAAGAGACCTCTGGAGATCATCTAGTCCAACCCCCCCTGCCAGAGCAGGGGCACCTAGAGCGGGTTGCACAGGACGGTGTCCAAGCAGGTTTGGAACGTCTCCAGAGTCGGAGACTCCACCACCTCTCTGGGCAGCCTGTTCCAGTGCTCTGCCACCCTCAAAGTAAAGAAGTTCCTCCTCATGTTTAGATGGAACTTCCCATGTTCAACTTTGTGCCCATTACCTCTTGTCCCAGCACTGGGCACCACTGCAAAAAGACTGGTGCCATCCTCCCGGCACCCTCCCATTAAGTATTTGTAAGCATTGATGAGATTCCCCCCTCAGCCTTCTCTTCTCTAGACTAAAAAGACCCAAGTCCCTGAGCCTTTCCTCATGAGAAAGATGTTCCAGCCCCCTCATCGTCTTTGTAGCCCTCTGCTGTACCCTCTCCAGCAGTTCCCTGTCCTTCTTGAGCTGGGGAGCCCAGAACTGGACACAGTACTCCAGATGAGGTGCTGCCCTGCATATAACCAGTAAGATAGAGTCCATTAAAATGTATGTATTCATGGCATCTGGAGTCATTTTAAGGATGTAAAGGGATCTCTCTCCACTTCCCTTTGATAAGCTCTTCCAATAGTGTCTCACATAACTTCTGACTGACCGAGTTGTGCCTTTCTCTGCCAAACTGATTAATCTTTCCACATTCACAATTTTTCCTCGCAAAGATGCATATAACGGCAGTCAGTACATCTCTGTCTCACGCTAAATTGACCAAGCTACTTAAATCTCCTACTGTGAGGCCTGTTTCCTGGTCCTTGAATTATTCTGTTGATCTTCTTTGTATTTGTGGTTTCTTAAGAAAACAAGGCTTATGTGGGTATACTGAAAGTGGATTTATGTGTCCGCCTGCTCCCCTCCTTCCCCTTCCCCTTCCCCATTAACCCTTGACTAATTCCACAAGGGCAGGAAGAGTCTTAAAGATCTTTAGGCTGCACATGTTACCTGAAGATACACAGCTAGGAGGAGGAGGGAAATCCTATTAGTGCCCTAATAGGAGCATGTGTGCTCAGCCGCTGTTAGACATCCGAAAATCCAGAGTGGAGCCACCTGCCAAAAGTAGGGGTTTTGAGGTACACTGCTCCTGACGATGCTTCTTTTGAAGGCTGGTCGCTGGAGCTGTGCGTGATGGTCATGGTTTAATCTCACCATGCTCAGACACCGATCCAGGTTATCTTGTACATCCAGCCTGGGAGAATAGCGCATCAAGAAGTGGGGTCTGTGGTCACCAGTGAGCATCCATGCTCATCGTCTGAGAGCTCTAGCCTGTATCCCCCATCTGCAAAAGCCTCTCTCAGCGTTGGTTGTGTTCCTGCCTGCCTTGTTTCAAGAGGCAACTCTGTTCAGATGGCTCTATGTCTTCATAATTCACCACGCTGACAGTCTGTCTGGTGTGTGTGGATTCTATTGGCAGCATTTTGAGAAGAACTTCCAGATCATGGATGAAAATGTTGAATAGTGTTGGGCATGTTACCAATTACTATAAATTTTTTGCTAGAAGTTCCCATCACAGATGATTCTCCATTTTTACAGCTGCTATTAGAAATCTTTCAATATAGTCAGTTTTCAAACTGTTTGAGGTTTTTTCTGTGAATATTATAGTTCTAGTTCTATAAGCAGAAACTTAATCTCCTTTGGCTTACTACTGTAAATTGATGCAGTTTTACCAACTAATGCTGAATAATCTCAGAAAGGAAAGGATTTTTTTGACATGACTGTTTTCTCTAACGTCATATTGATCACCACAGATAATCTTACTTCTTTCCTAAGGATCTTCTCTGCTCAGCGAGTACTCTATCCCATATCCCTGTTCTTCTTTGAGGATTTATTCCAAACTAGTTCATTCAACCAAAGTCAACTAAACTGATACAAAAACTGACTTAAATTTGAATTTGTTTCTTTGTTTCCCTTGTAGCCTGAACACAGTTTGTTGACTTGCCTGAACTCTATAATGCCATAGGTGGTATTGGGGGGGGGGGGGGGAGGGGAGAGAAAAAAACAAGAGAGGATTTGCAATATCAAGTACTTTAACAGCACAAGAAAACTGAAACTTAAAATGCATTTCCTTTTCTCGGATCCGGATTTAATCTTCGTTTCTGAGTCTGTGCCTAATTTATTGCAGAATCTCTCACTTGTTCAATTAAATTTTGAGTGTTTAGCAAAATTACTTAAGTGAGAGAACATATGCCTTCAGGATATGTATGTGTTTCCTGGGCTAAATATGATTTTCTTTTTGTCGTCCGTTGATAAATCATTTTGATTTTCCCTCTCTCTAAATCTAGTTAATGAAGCAGCTTTTTTTAATCCCATGTGAAATTTACTGTACGTCCCATCAATAGACTTATTCATAAATCTTGTGTTCCCCCATAGCTAATAAGAAACAACAGTCCAGATATCGTCCATCATCTCCACTAT
Source organism: Burhinus oedicnemus (assembly GCA_008921705.1). Taxonomy (NCBI): domain Eukaryota; kingdom Metazoa; phylum Chordata; class Aves; order Charadriiformes; family Burhinidae; genus Burhinus; species Burhinus oedicnemus. The sequence continues at coordinate 852,273 of VFFE01007035.1, read as the reverse complement.
AGGCTGGAGCTATAGCTAGAGCAATGGAAGGAGGACAGATTACTTCATCTCAGCATCACAGAGCAGAGTTATTTATAAATGAGGCTGAGGTTAGAAATGCAGAAGAGCAAACTTCAGTCGTCATCCGAAACACGTATCAAAGTAAATTATCTTTAGGTTTCACTACAGAACAGACTGCTTTTAGTAATGAACGGTATGACCAACGTGGGTTGCGCTTTCAGGCACTGATTTTTTTTCTAATTTCTTTTGTTAAATTGGAGAATTTTCATCACTGGATGCATCCTAGCCTAGCACTGTATTCCTTATTTAGACCTCTTGCCATTTTTCCTCAATTTACTGCTTACTGAATGGGCAGTTACATTTTTTCTTGGTGGGAAAGCATCTTCTCCATGTCACCCTTTATCAAAATAACCTTTGCAGCTTCATGAAAAGATGCACTCCATCTCTGCAACCCTGCAGCACGTGTAGCGTGAGCGGGACCACAGCCCCATGTTTGTGAGGGCTTCAAAACCTTAATCTGTTAGCATTTTCTGACAGATACCAAACTGAAGACCTAGAAGAAGACTGATTTTAAAGTTCTCCTCAAGCAGAGAGGACAGGCAGGGAACATGTTTGCTACAAAAGGGAGGATGCTGAAGAGAGGAGAACGTTTTTAGCCTAAAGCCAGTGTTAACAGAAGAAACAAAGGCTGTAGATTGGCCAGGAATGAAGACAGACTGGATGCTCTTTCAGCATTATTTGGCTCAGGGGTAAAAACAGATGGCTTTGGGAGAAGCTCTGGGCAAAGCCAGGTGGATGTCAGCTTAATTATGAAAAATATTGTATGGAGCCATGTCTTTGATGGTAAAAAACTGGATTTGCTAATCTGGAGGGCCTCTTCCACCTGAAGTACAGCTCATTTTTGAAAGGTTTCCCTGCTCAGATGGAAAAGTCTGTATAGCATTCTCTGACCTTCAGCTTAAGCTTTTCCACCTCTTCTTCAGTCTCTTCCACCTGCCCTTGATGCCTGTGTATCTCAGAAATAACAGAAAAGAGGACTTGGTTGTCTCTTTCATTAGTGAAATTTCAGCAAAAGAAAATATCTGAAAAATAGCTGTTAAAATTCATAGGCACAGTCTTCAAGTTGCTTGACCTTTTCTATAAACTTTGTGTGTACATACAGGTATATAAAATATATGTGCATGTATATGTCTATACCCATATATAAATTGTTTGTGCATGCATGCAAAACCCGTTGCAGAATATACATTTTCCCACATTCACATATTTTGACCATGTCAATTATCTCAAAAAAACCCCAAACCTCCCCAAGAGCTCTTATTTCCTGCTTATTACTCCTTTGCAAACTTGCTCCTTTTCATTTGAAAAGCTTTGCTGCTTTCCTCTCAAATGCAAAGCAGTAACAAAGCCTTTCTACAGAACAGCAAAATGTAATACTAAAATTTTCAGGGAAGGCTTTTGAAGTTCCTAGTGTGATAGTGTCCTTGTCCAATTTTTAACATGTCGGGTTTTTTTATTCCATAGTGTCTTTAAATTATTCCCATCAGTTGCAGATTTAAGGTGCTCATTATTTTTTTTTCTTGATGCACAATGTCAGTATTTTAGATAACTTAGGTTTGCCCTTTATTCTAGAGAGAATTCCTAAAAGTAACCAGATTCAATCCCAGTGCTACTTAAACATAATTATGCTAAAAGGAGAACTAATTCCCTTGCCTAAAAATCTTGTTTTCATGCAACAAAAACTACATAGTAACTTGGGTCAAGGGTGGCAAAGAAATAGTGGAAATATATCCCTTCTCCAGTGTTTTCTGTATCTCAGAAAATCCAAAGATTTGTTATGATGTATTCAAAGTGAGGCAGCTTGATTTTTATTATTTTTCAAAAGCAAATTTCTGAATATATTACAAGAAGAATATAGAAACCCAAGAACAAAATATTTCGTGTAACAACTGGCTGATCCAAAATAATTTTGCAAACACGTTTTAAAACACTTGTCCTAGACAAACCAAACCTGTATTTTTCTTTATTTCTTTTTTTTTTTTATTGATTTGATGAGATAGTTTGAATTGGAAAAAGAAGAATCAATATATATGCACATCCATCTAGACTATCTAGATACTCAGTGCAGAGTATATTTCCTCATAAAAGAAATCGTTGGGAACAGTATGGCAACTGGTTTTCCATTTTTGTCATTCTTTATTATTCTTACTGCTTGACATGAAGGCTAAAGCAGTTAATGGCTCCATTGAACGTGGTGCCTTACCACGCAGAGTAAGATGTGGATCCTGTGCTAATATGGTTTTGAAGGACTTAAGCCAGAGTGTGTCAGATTTTACAATCCATTTCAGCAAACTAATTGTTGCTCATTCTGTGGTCACAAGGAAAAGCGTTTAAGATATACATATAATCATACATATTTCTTGACCTAGAGGCTTACGGGAATGAGGCCTTAATGCTGTTTACCACCTTGGGGAACGTTAGAATGATGGGACTGGAAGGGCTGTTTAGGTTACAGCAAACTAATTATACCCAGAGGAGAGAGTACCACAGCATTCAAAACCAGCTGGTAGGGGAAATCTCCTCTGGATCCAAATTACGTTTTTTTCAGTTAAAGAATAAGTATCTTTTATTAGCTGAGAGACTAAACTGTGACAGTTTTAAACGCAGTTCATATGAAACTCCCTGCTTTCAGTGGGTATTGGCCAAGCGTGTTCTGATGCTTCAGTATCTCAAGAAGAAAACTTTGATTTTCTTTCTTTATTTTTTTTTCTCCTTTTCTGTAGCTTCCAGCAGCACCACAGGGTACAGAATTACTCTATCTCAACAGAAGCAGAAGGGTTTTGTGTTGGATCTGTACAGTGGTGCAAATTTTAAATTGCAGATCATGTTACATGGTGCGTCTTAAAATACCTGTTCGCCGTTCTCCTCCGCAAGCACTTCCTGTTTTTTACTTCTCAAATTCGACTGTGGCGGCTAGGTGGAAAGTCTGAGTGAAAGGTGGGAGTTTGCCATAAGTGTCTGATTGGTGTTAGATCAGATAGGAGATACTTAGGACACCGGACATTGTGCTCTAATGAAAATAATAAAGTATTGTAGCTTTCTGGGGGTAAATAAAAGAAAGGAGAAATAATGATTTATCTTCTCTAACGTGTTAAAATATTTCTGATTTGCTTCTAAACCTTATAAAACTTCATTTGTTAAATCTAAGTAACCAAGCTTAGATTTAACTTTGTTTTTAAATGCTTCCCAGGTTTTCCTTGGGACAACCACTGCATTTTATCGTGTCTGTTTGTACACGTGCATAGATATAGATACAGATTAAATGTCACCAATACCCAGTTGCCTAGGTCATGGCCTGCTTAACAAAATGACTGTTCAATCTGGGAGTGCTTTCTTTAGGATAGGGTTTCTGCCTGTTTTCAAGGTAAGACAGAACAGTCAAATATTTATGAATGTTACAACATTCCAGATTTCCTTTCCAAGGCTACTCGAGGCCACTTGAAGAAGTAAATCTGTCGTGGTGATGGAGACAAGCTTCACTTGCACACTTCCTTTCATCTCTCTCCAAACAAACGGTTCATTCACACTTCCTAAGTCAATGGTAGCAACCGCGCTTGGTTTCTCTGTGGAATGAGCAGGACCGATCATGGTCATTTACACGATGCTGGTCTGTTATTGAGGAAAGGATTTGCACAATCCAGGCACGTGTTCTCTTTACTCTTGTTTTCATGCATTTGATACACTCAAGTTGACCGGTAATCATCGAGACCCTGTGTTTGCCCTGGAATCAGGCAGACTGGGCAGCTGTCTTCCTTGCACAACTGTTCTTCTGTAGATATTTCTCCATTAGAAGTTATCCAGGGACTTTTCCCTAAGGCAGTCACAAGCTACTGCAGTGACTCATGAATTCTGGTTGCTCTGTACAAGGCCAAATTTGGACCTGTGACTCCGAGCTGAAGGATGACCTTTTCAGTATCTCTCCAGTCCTCCAACCCCTCTGCCTTTCATGCTTACATCGGCGCTTTTTCTATTCTTTAATGAAGTGACAACTCCATCCATTTCATAGTCATTTTTCTCTTGACCTCCCACAGTGGCTGTCAAGTTCAGTTTGACTTTGCTGCAGATGGGGCTCTGTGCCTAGAAATCTCTTTCTAGCCCTAAAAATTAAGTCACTCAGCTGCTGCTAAGGAAACTTGGCTTGATGGTGGGAAACTCTATCATAGCAGGGTTGGAAGGAAACCTTCCTCCCAGCTGCAGAGAGAGAGCAGGCTGGTCCGTACCTCCTGTTTCAGACTCGGAGCCCCATGCCCACGTCTCTCGCTGCCCAGGAGGAAGCTCGTCCCGAGACCAGCCTCGCGCTGCTGTCCTCCCGATGGCGTGATGCAAGGATCTGTGTGATGACTTAAAACAAGTTGCCTCTGATCTCGACCAATCCCGTGCCAGGTTTTTGTGTTCTGGCCAATCGTTCGTTACCGTTTCTGACCGATCCTGTCCAGCCACCCACCCCTGGAGAGTATATAGTAAGCCTAAGTAGAGGCAGATGTGGGTTTGCTCTGCTAAATGCAATACCAGAATTTCTGTGGGTTTGGGGCCTTGTTTTAATCCTTCCTGATAAGTAGCTGTCAGTGTCCCATGCAGTTATGCTTAGTGGTTCCTTGTTAGCTTTTCTCAGCAGGGGCTGCTCCCTCCTCGGGGACCGCAGGAGGCAGCTTGAGCGGCTGCGGTTTTTCATCTCCAGCACTCATCTGGAAGGCACCTGCCGCGTCAGGCTGGGCAGTGGAGCGGGCTTGTGGACAGATGGAAAGTTATGATGTGACTCGAGAGCAACCCGTGCTCTCTGGTGAAATCCCAGGTGTAAAGAGGTTGCGGTTGAAGCCGTGAGGAAAACTCCCATGCATGTCAATCGTGCGAGCTCCACGTCCGACACATTCCTGGGGGAGAAGGTGGCCAACTGTGTGTCCCATCAGCTATAACGAGAAGGGAGCAGATAAATGGGGGGGGGGAGGGGGGGACACGACTGTGCAAGGTTGTCTCCTGGCCCTGCCCTCTATGGAATCATGTCCATGCAAGCAGTTGAGTCACCTCTCCGTGGAGGTGTCTGATGGATGTTACAGCCAGGTCTTGGCACTAAAGAGCGAGTTGAGCCTCGCTGCCCGGTCTGCATCCCCAGCTGAGGCACGAAGTAATGTGTTAGCCAAATGTTCGCTCCAGCACACCGTAGCTGCTTAGCTTCTCCTGTGTGAAAGAACTTCCTTCCCTTCAGGGTATTCCCTTGATTTTTAAAAAGTCAAGCAAATATTTAAGAGTGGATTAGAGTCTAGCTCAACATATCCATCATTCACCATCAATTATCCAGGTCATTAATACGATTATGCTCAGCTCGGGACTTCTCTGTGTCTGAATGTACCAAGAGCTAGGAGGAACTAAAGGTGGAAATTTATAGCAAGAACCTTTCCCTCCCCCCCCCTTATTTAATTGGCACACAGGCTTTGACCTAAAGTGTAATTTTCTGCAACATTTAAGGCAGATAAAGTGTCTTTAGCAGCCAAAGGAAAGCTCAAAGGTAACATTATCTAACTAGCAAACAGATGGAGGATTTAACATTCTTGGTAGCTGAAATTTTGGACTCTGGCCAAACCATGTTAATGGATTTTTTAGCAGTCGTTCTTTTCCTATGAAAGTACAGGA
>VFFE01007035.1:793432-846565 GCA_008921705.1 Burhinus oedicnemus | reverse complement strand
AAAAAAAAAAAAAAAAAAGCAAGGGAAACATCTAGCAATACAGGCAGGAGCAAGGAAAGATACCAACTTGATCATGAGCAGCATGGGGAAAAAAAGCTTGTGTTTCAAAAACTGGGGCATGGCATGTAGGATTCAATTTAAGAAATAAGATAGTTCGTCTCAGAAGCCCCAAAGATTTGACTTAATGGAGGAGACAAGCCTGTTGAGTGGTAAGAGGGATTGTCGTTCAGCATTAACTTTGCCTTCGTATGGAAACTGCAGAGAAAGAAGATGTCCTTCGAGCAGCTCTTGTTCCAACTGAGTTGCAGGAAACAAGGCAAAGTCTAAACTCCCTGATCCACAGACACGTCCAGCTCTTTGTACGCTTGCAGTAAGCCCTGGTGCTCCCTTACGGTCCCTGGTATTTTGCTGTGTGCCAGAGGGCTTTCCCGATTACCACAGCCATAAGCTTTCTTGCTCCATAGCATATTCTCTTTGGGTTTTAAACATGACAGATTGGGCCCTGAAAAAGCTTTGTAATGGAGACCACAGGTCTCAGGAGACAAGAACGTGTTTTCTAGGAATTATTGGTGAAAACCCTGTGGTGTACAGAAAGCAACTGAGGGGATGTGAGCCCCGAGAAACCCGATAATTTGCCATAATTTGGATCCATCAAATCCTATCATTTACTGTCAGTGAATCTTCAAAACCGTATGAAATTTGTTAATTTTTCATAAAATGTCCATACTTCATGATAATAGCTTTTATCTCAACACTTGTTTGGTGAGTTTTGTTATTATGCTTTATAAAGATTTTCAGTCTCTCTAGCAGTTAGTAATCGATAGGAGTAAAGATGCTAATTCAGAGGATTGGGTTGAACTGCCAGGCACCTCTGCAGAGATCTGGAACCACTCATTTCACAAAGAAAAGAGGCTGACGCTGGAAGGTTGGGAGGCATTTGCTTTGACTAGCCTTACTGTTTTCCAGCAGAGGTTTGGGAGCAAATGGATGACATTAACACTCTACGCTGATTACAAAACGCTGAATAAATCATACAGAGGTCTAATTCCACCAGATCTCATTACTGCTGGATTGAACTTTTCACTAACTTGCTTGTCTCGAGTGATCTGAGTCAGCACATCAGCTCTGAGCATCCCAGGATTTGGGAATGCTGGAAACAGATCTGGTTCCAAACACTGGCGCTCAAGAGCATTCTTACAAGTCATTTTCCAGCAGGCAGAACCTAAAATATTACAAAGAGAGAGTCGGAGGCCAGCAGAAACTCCAGCTGAGAGCTCGGAGCTGCTCCAATGCCAGAGCATCCATCTTTCGAAAGTTTAATGAGATGAGTTTCCATCAGGCGCTTTCACAACGGGGCCACCAGCAGCGGCCTTGGACGTGGTGTCTCGCTCCCCATGGCGTCTGGGCAGCAGGAGCTGTGGTTGAGACCTCAGTGAGAAAGCAGGATGGTGAAAATTTGTGAGAGCTAATTAAACAAGACAAGATTTTGCCTGGCAGGGATTCATGCCAGATATACAACATCCTGGGAAACCATTTCAGGCTTTGCCATAAAGCGCTTGTGGAGAGAGAGCAGGACGTCTTGCCAGACTTCACTTCGAATATAGTACTACAGCTTTTCCTTTACTTTTTTTGGAATTGGTCTGGTCATAAATTATCTGCTTAGCACAAGGTTAAACACAGGACAGCGAGAGCTGTGAAGTCTCATAGATGAAAGGCCCCAGCGTAAGTAGGGAAATGGTCATACATAATGTTATCAGGCTGGGCTCCAACTGAGTGTGCAATGCATGCTCTGAGATCCGAAGACATGACCATCAGTCTCAGGACATCTGTATTTGTATTCCTGCTCTGCTACTGGCTACCTGTTGGTCTTGGGACAAGTTTTTAGCTTCTCTATGCTTTGGATTCCCATTGGTCAGTAAGAATGATACAATTCCCTCCTCTGCTGCAAAAAAACATTAATGCCACACTAATGTTTAGAGACTGCATTAATGAGAGCGGCAGGGATCTAAGCAGTAATGCCGTCCTCCCACGGACACCTCCTCACCAGCAGGTCCTAGCTCTAACCTGGAGGCTGCGAGGTCTTGGGCAAATGCCCCAGCGACGACTGGTAGGTGAAACGGCAGTTCGTTTCTTCGTGCAGAACCAGCCTAGCATCCTGACCAAAGAAGTGTTCGAAGCAGTGTCATCAATCAAGCACAGGCGAAAGAACAAGCCGTTAGCAGGACGTTGGTCTCTGCCCAGAGACCCCAGCACACCTGCGGTGTCAGCTCTGCATTACCACAGAGGAAAACCAACTCCGCGATGGCTTTAAAAACAGTAGCGGCACCTGAGGAGCAGATTGTGTTCCCTCAGAGCTCCTGGGGTACGGACCAGACTTGCTCCGAACCCGGCCTCGGGGTTTGTGCCTGCACTGTGGAAGTGGGAAGTGGTGGCGTTCACAATTCAGTCCCGTTTCTAATGCCTCGCTGGACCTGTGACTTAGGGAGGATTCACGTAGGCAGTTCCTTGGCTCAGAGCTGAAGGTACGAAAAGATCTAACTGATACTGAGGAATACTTCTGCTGTGGTAGGCAGTAGCTGAGCTTGCCAGAGAAATGACACTAATGCTAGTAGAGACTCTGGGGGTTAGATACTGCTTAGCTAAGATGGGGTCGGTTAGAGGTATATTGCAGTTGCTCTTGCATAATCTGGATATTGTTTCTGTGCAGAACTGTATTTATCATGTTCCCCAGCTACCTCCAGTCTTTGGAAATCACTGTGCATCCTAACTTTCTCTTTTAGAGAGTCATAGTTGCCCTTGTCACTGTATTTTTTTTTAATTCACCTGTTTCTGCATCACATAGAATACAATTTAATTAAAGCCAGAGCTAAGGAGGGCCTCTTCTAGAGAAAGAAACGTGAATACTTCTGAGTACTTGAATACTTCTGAACCGTATTTCAGAGGGAGCAGTGAGCAGGTGTTGGGGAAGAGAGATGAGTTCTGAGAATAAAAAAAAATAAAGAGGATTGGTCTGGAAGAGTAGTAGCCCACAGATGTGTTCTCTGATTCATTGGAAATTAAAAGCAGATAGAATAGTTTGGGGAAAAAGTTCTGCAATACCAGGTCTGCCTCTGTGTACAGACACTTACGGTATTGTTTCCTCATTCAGGAAGGAGAGGTTTTTGATGCTGTATGCCAGTCCAGTCTCATCCAGCCCAGATTTTAGTCTCTTGTGGGTAGACATCGGTCGTAAACATATTGGAAAACTTAGACACTTTTCTTGGAAGGAAGCGTAGGGGTTTTTTTGTTGTGTATTTTTTTTCGACACACCGCTGATTTCAAAGTTGTGTGGTTTGGGCGGTAGCCCAGAATTCTTGGTTTTCTATTCTCCTTGTTCATCTTATAAAGCATAAATATCATATTTCCTCTACAGGAAAATAGATACATTCTTGTGTATCTGTGTGTATAATACATCTGCATTTGTGTGGATGTAGAATTGTTAGTATTACGAGTTTTCAGGATCAAGGTACTGGATGCTGAATACAGCAAAACAGTGTTAGGGAAAAGGAGCTCGACACTGGAAAGGAAGTGGATCCCTGTGGTGGCAATACCATCTTCACGTCTTATTTCTGCTGCCCCAGTGCCCTGGGCTGGCAAGTGGTCTTTAATGCTGTCTGTTAATTAACTGCTGTCGGTTGTCGCGGGCCAGGGATGTAAGCAAGCCACAGCAGAGAAAACCAGGTGCCGGGGGAGCTGCTGGCAGCTCCAAGAAATTCTCTACCTCGTGCATCAGCGCTGGCCGTTCCTCCGCACGCCGTCAGGGGACGGTGAGGTTCTCTCTTTCGTGGTGACTCAGGAGCCTTGGGCAGGGGTTGCAGTGACTAATGGTTCGGTAGCACGCTTTGCGAAGAGACTCCTTTGCTCTGATGTCCTGGCCAAATTCTTTCCTGGAAAATTGGATGGGATGCTTTTCCCCTGCAGTTCCAGATGCACAGCGTATTCCTTGCTGCTCACTGTCGTAGACTGCCAGCTAGTCAAGGCTAAGGTATGCTGCCTTTTCCGTGGTCAGCTCAAGGATTCCCTGAATATATCAACTATAATGGTAATGTTCAGAGACTATAATGGATAGGAAACTTAGTTTGCTACTGCGTAGTAGTACTGTACTCAGGATCTTTTGATAAAGAAAGTGTGTTGCATTTATTACTTCCTGAAAGATAGTCTCACTCCTGTCTTCATTTGCAAAATGCTGGAGACAGCATATTGCAGTTACCTGTAAAGAGTGAAAAAATGGTGGGATCTGGTCTTTGCCGTAAGCATAGTATTTACAGGAAAGCTCTGTTTTCAAGAAAGAAGCAATAAACACACAGCTCATTGAATCTCAGCTGAAAACTGGGCTGAAAGAGCTATCTTTCCTTCTCTGACTGTGTTCTGTGCTCAGAGAGGGCTGGAGTTGGGCTTCATCCAAATGGCAGTCAAGTGATCAGAAAGTGGGATCGGTGAGTGATGGGGCAGAGGGTGCCCGAGCATGGATGTAGCGTAACGCACAAGTGCAATGCAAACACTCTCACCGAGCTCTTGCACTCAGAGGTAGACTTCAGATAACGTGTTGACAGCATCAGTCAAAGAAAAATAACATTCTGCCCAGGCCAGTGCATTTGACACTGTGGAGAAAATTGCCGAGCGGTTGTGAAAGGCGCTCTCTGTTGAAATAAAACGGGGTGTATAACCTCCGCTTTCTGCGTGCCGTTGCAGTGACACAGGAGGGAAGGGATGGATGATAATAACAAAAGAAAATCCCAGCAACTCTGGTCACAGCAGTAACGATACTGAAAAACAGTAGCTTAATATGGTTCGTTGCTATAGGGGTTTTCCTCCCCTTTTTCATGAGCAACTTGTATTGCCTGTTGGTTCAGGCAAGGTTGTATGCAGCAGAAGCTCTGGTTCAGCTATTGAGTTGTGTGAATTTAGGCAACTTAACAAAACATAAGTATATTGTAGGCTGCCTGCAAATCTCAAAAAATGGTTATTTGTTGGTCCCAAAGTAACTGTGTTACTGACCAGTGATGGGGTTTTCTGGAATAGGAAGGCTCCGTGTTTCAGTTACTTTAGTACAGCACTAGTAGATGTGTTTGGCTATGGCTTTGAGAAACAAACACAGTGTAAATAATTATTTTATTTTTTAAGTTGCCTGGCTGCATATTAAACAGGCTTCTGCGAGCAACTCTGCTTATTTCAGTGAGACAGCTTTCTAATTAGCTCACACTTGTTAAGTAAGGGTCACAGCATTGGACCCTAGGTTCCATCCTTAAACTGCTTTGAGATCTTTGGGAGCTGCACATGAAATTATATTGCTATATAGAATTTACAGGGTGGTGTCAGTTGAAAGCTCCTCTGCGTTTCCTGCATCAAGCACCATTCAGGCCAGCTGGCAGTTGGCTCAAGATAATGATACCATGATAGGAAAGATGGTCAGACGTTGCCAAAACTATTAAACAGCCCATCTGCCTGCTGTATGCCAGGATCAACACTGTGCTACTGGTACCGGTCTCTTGGGTAGAGATGGAAACATCTTCCAGTGTAGGTAATGTGGGTTATAGCTCTTCAGAGAGACATAAGCAATGCCTTCAGTTGGCATCAGGGTGTTTCCACTATGCTTTGTCTTGTTCAGGTTAGTATCACTAGTAACAGAAGTAATATGTGCTAGATGCACCAAAAAATGATCAAGACTGGCAAACCTGAAATGTTGATTTAGTCTAATGGGCGTTGCCTTCATAGCATACATTATAGCAAGGTTAGAGTTGGAGGGGACCTTAAAGATCATCTAGTTCCAATCCCCCTGCTGTGGGCAGGGACACCTTCGACTGGACTAGGTTGCTCAAAGCCTCATCCATCCTGGCCTTGAACACTTCTGGGGATGGGGTATCCACAGCTTTTCTGGGCAACCTGTTGCAGTGTCTCACCACACTCACAGTACAGAATTTCTTTCTAATATCTAATCTAAATCTACCCTCTTCCAGTTTAAAACCGTTACCCCTCATCCTATCACTACACTCCCTGATAAAGAGTCCCTCCCCATCTTTCCTGTAGACCCCCTTTAGGTACTGGAAGGCCTCTATAAGGTCTCCCCGAAGCCTTCTCTTCTCCAGGCTGAACACCCCCAATTCTCAGCCTGTCTTCATAGGAGAGGTGCTCCAGCCCCCTGATCATCTTTGTGGCCCTCCTCTGGATTCAGTCCAACATGTCCGTATCCTTCTTATGTTGGTGGCCCCAGAGCTGAACACAGTACTCCAGGTGGAGTCTCACAAGAGCAGAGTAGAGGGGCAGAATCACCTCTTTCAACCTGCTGGCCACGCTTCTTTTCATGCAGTCCAGGATGCGGTTGGCTTTCTGGACTGCAAGCTCACATTGCCAGCTCATGTTGAGCTTCTCATCCATCAACACCCCCAAGTCCTCCTCAGGGATGCTCTCAATCCATTCTCCGCTCAGCTTGTATTTGTGCGTGGGGTTGCCCCAGCCCACATGCAGGACCTTGCACGTGGCCTTGTTGAACTTCATGAGGCTTGCATGGGCCCACCTCTCAAGCCAAGGTCCCTCTGGATGGCATCCCTTCCCTCCAGTGTGTCGACCATACCACACAGCTTGGTGTTGTCAGCAAACTTGCTGAAGGTGCACTCAATCCCACCGTCCAGGTCACTAACAAAGATGTTAAACAGCACCGGTCCCAGTGCTGACCCCTAAGGAACAGCACTCGTCACTGGTCACCACTTGGACATCAAGCTGTTGACCGCAACTCTTTGAGTGCAGCCATTTTGACATTTTGATGGGTTCTGTATGGCTGTTGGTGCTGAGAGCAGAGCAAGTGTAAGGCACTGAATGAGAGCTGGTTTTCATAGAGGAAAAATAGCTGTTTTCTGCTGTTATGCTGATAATACGAGTTCCCAGTACTGGTTATTAGAATAATACTGCCGGCAGAGTGAGAGAAACAGAGAGACAAGAGGGATCATGTTTCATGGGCTATAAACTGGGGCACACTAAAATAATCCTCTCAGATATGGTCAACTGAATATGAATCCATGTAATCTTGAACACACTCTGCATGAACTCAGAATTAATCATCAGAAAAAATGAACTCGTGAACACAGAGCTAGATGTCAGGAGGAATATTTTGTTCTCATGGTGAAATATTCAAGATCAACTCGCGGCATTGTCCTACAAAGAGCGTCATAAAAACTAACCCAAAAGATGTCGTTCTGAATTATTTGCTGGGAGCCTGACTATCCCTTGCTCAGTATATTATGATGCCATGTGGCATTTATTTTCCAAAGAGATTAGGAAGTGCAAAGTCCATCATTAAATAAAGCTCAGCTGCGAAATAGTGATGTTTTTTTCCCTGATAGCAACCTTGGGCCCTGTAAGACTGATATTTAGTAATCCTTCAAATTAATAGTTCAAACAATTTGAAAAGTGAGCTTTGGTTCTAATACTGACAAGTCTGCGGGTCTGATGTCTACAAGCGTGGAAAAAAGGAGGTGTCTGCTGCTCTCTTGGGTCTCTTCGTCCTGGACTTGGCGTCGATGGTGAACATTGTGGTGATGGTGGGAAAGGCAGCAGTTGCTGTATCCTGAAGTTCATCCCAAAGTTCAGTCGTCAGTAATTTTATCAATACACAGTCATGTAGCGGGACAACTGTGCTGTCCTGGGAGGAAAGTGCATTATACTTCTTTTAAAGATGGGGCAGCAGGGGCACAGACCAGTTAGTTACTTTGCAAGGAAACCAAGTGAGTGTTTCTTGAGAGAAGCAGTCCCAATATCTCAACCACAAAGGAAATATTTTCAGATAGTGTTTTGATTCCAATTTTTTTTTTTCCCAAAAAATAAGATAAACTTTGGAGCATTGCTGTAGGATTCCCCAGCCCTTGGTTCATTGTGACTTCAAATGCCTCGGACCACTCTACAGATCTCTTGACTTATCATCCTATTTCTGGAGCCCCATGATGTAGCCTGGAAAGGAATGAGAGACAGAGGGGAAAGTGAGACTTCTTAATGTGCCTCGGGAATTCACAACAGATCTCGAATCTCTCTAGGAATGTTTTTCTTGTTTCACTCCATTGGGAATTGGCTCTAACATAGTAAAAAACATTTTCAGAACAAGTCGCTTTCATTTTCTTGGCCTCTCTATTGCTCTTGTCACTGACCCAAAGCCTTTTGATTTTATTTTTTTTTCTTTTGACGTTCTTGAGTTAATTGGCCTCAATGAAAAGTGTTTTGTTTCCTGCAGAAACTTGGCTGTGAGGAAAAGTGTGGAGGTTGGGAGAAATCTGGGACAGGCCAGTGCCAAAGGGCTTATATAATAGCCCAGAACAGTCAGCCAAAATATAGTGTGAGAGCATTATAGGTGGAGTTCCGTGGGATGAAAAACACTGCAGGGTTTGGACACAAAAATGCCAATAGGGCCAGTAGAAAATTTTTTACTTCAGTCAAGGATGATCTCAGTTTCATCCAGCGAAGGGAGCAGACAGTTACTGAAGCAGATAATTATTGGCTGAATCCCTGCAAGAGTGCATTTTTTTTTGTAGTGCTTTGGCTTTAATAACATGAGCCTCTGTTTAGGCAAGAGGATCTTGTCTCCTGTTCACGTTCTGCTCACCTCTAAATCCATGTGCTTGGTTCTCTAGAGCTGTCATCTTCAAACCAGCTGGAAGTCAGGCCCACAGATTGCACAGGAGATGCCTTCTAGGCATTTTTTCTGTTGATTTCAGTGGGTTTCTAATCAGATTGGACAGAAGCGGAAACTTTTAAGTGTTGTAACCAAGAATAAAGAGCTAGGCTGGACAGGTACGTAGCCCCAGAAGTGAATTTGAGTGCTTTGAGCTGAAGATAGGAGGAAGCACAGTTTCCTCGTGTAATTTTCTGTAGCATAAAGCTCTGATCGGCTCCCTTTAATTCAATGGGAGTCTCGTTATTGGCTTTAAGGGAGAATGATGGGACTCCGTAAAGAGGTTTTTTGGCTCTACCAAGCACCCTTCCTGGCCCACTTCTCCATGGTCAGACATTGAGTTGGCCTTAGCATGAGCCGCTCGTCCATGGGTATGGCCTTAACAGCCAGGGAAGGTCCCACCGTTGCACTCAGGCTTTACGGTACTGCCTGTAGATCTTGAGGAAAAGAGAGGGGCAGAGGATCGGGAATTCATCCACGTGAACAGAGACTTGGGCTCAGTCTGGAGCGGTGGAAATGATTTATGTCTTGTTTTGTCGGCTGAATCAGATGGTTGAAGGAAAAGTTATATTGGGTCAATGACGAACAAAAATGTTTTCATTTTCTCACCAAAACAAAAGCCTGGAAGAAAATTCAGGCTGTGCAAAGTTTTTAATTGTTTAATTTAATGTCCATGTTTGTGTTCTTTTTGAAATGAAATGTATGTATATTACATTTCAGTAAATTATTTCTGAATGCTTTGAAATAAAGCCGTGATTTTTGTTTTATTTTATTTATTAATTTTTTTGGAAACAGCAAAAGAGACTATTCCAGTACTCTTAAATTCCTCATCAGTATTCCTCAGCAAATGCAATTTGCGAACTGTTTTGTTTAACCCAAACCCAAATTTTCTGGCAGATAAATTACACAATCTAAACCATTCCCACTGCATAACACTTCCCAGCTCCATCGTGAAATCCCTGTTTAAGCCTGAGACCCACTGACTTGTCTATAGGACTGGTCCATATACACAGACACGCAGCCTGAGCACGTGCAGAGGAATAGCTGTACCTTTAGTATAACAGCCGCCACAGATGAGGGAAAGGGAAGACGGGGTTGCTCACTTTGTCCTTAAGGAAGCTTTCCTTTTCCAAAAGTAAAGACTTAACTGGGGAGGGGTTATTTTTCTTTCTTTTTAAAAAATAAAAATTCAGTGTTATATCTTCCCTGTTCCTCTAAGTGATTGTGTTCTGTATTTTGTAATCTTTGGGCCAGTTGCAATGATGTTTTAAATCGGTGTGACTCAGCTAACACTATTTAGCTTCTAACCCATAACGCTTGAAAACACGCGAGCCCTGACTTATCTCAAGCAAATGACTGCTTCCCCTGGAGTCGGCTAAGGCTGCTGGTGTTATTAAAGTTAAGCAGGAGTCTCCGTGTTCTGCTGTGTTCAGGTTTAAATAGTAAGGTGATGACACTTCTCTTTTGCTTTTGTTATTTCTTGGAGTTGTTCTCCTGCCTTTTGGTATGTGTGGTTTAAAAGCAGTCCATCATGTTGCAGACTCTATAAACTGTGGGTTGCTTAATTTGTGTGATTCATAACACAAGAAAAAAAGAACTATCATCATTCTTGGTATTACATCCAGCTCTGTTACCCAGAGCACTGACCTTGACCAGCTAATGATAGGTATTTAATATATGTGCGTGCGTGTATATATAGATATAAATATTCATTATGCGAGGTCTGAGATCGTAAGAGAATGCTGGCAATACCAAGTTTTGTTCGATGGTTCAGGCCTCCAGCTGTGCCAAACTCCGGGTTCCCTTAATGTACCATTAAAACAAAACCCAGGCTTTACTTGAATGTCATCCAGCTTTATTAAGAGAAAGATCAAGCATAATCTTATTAAGCTTGTCACTCAGAAGCCATAAGGGTGCAGCCTTGGTGTGTCTAGTTGGTCCACATGTGCGAACAATTTTGCCTCGTGATGCTCAAACAGGGGCTGTTATTCTTTAATGAAGGCTATGAGTAACAGAGCTACAAATTGCAAGGCCAGCTTGGTGATGTGTGCGCACACAACTCGTGTGTTAACAGAAAGGGGGCGAAGGCGTAGATTGTTTGCTTGGATTTTAACATATTCCTCAAGCATGCTTGAAGCCACGTAACCACAATGTTTTTCAGAATCAGTTGTGTATATTTTGAGGTTTCTAAACTTCCGTAATAACTTACTCAACTGTTGGATGTGACCATGTGTCAGAGTGGACAGCCGTGTCGTGGAAAACTAACAGGATCACTGAGTCTCCCTCTTCTTGATTTCACTATAAGTCTGCTCACTGGGCCGATATTATGAGAGAGATATTCAGATAAATTGTGCTTATCGTTATTGTTGCTCCTTTTCCCCAATGTTCACAGCTGGGCAGCAGGAGATAGCAGTGAAAACCACTAGTGTTTATACCAGTGTAAAACCAGAGTAATGCAGTGGTGATTCAAATCAAATATTTCTGCTTGCTTGAAATGTGGATGTATATAGAAAATCTGTGTGTTTATACATTTATACAGAAAAAAGCTAAATTGAAATTAGTCAGGATGTTTGGCCATGTGGCTGAGAATAGATCTGTGTGGGTGGAATTCACAAAGATAAATAGTAACGAGTGGAATGTAGATACACATTTGATGGTCTAATTAGGAATAAATTTGTAATAAAAAGAACTTCTCTGCAGGCATAGCATGTCCGAATTAGTACTTCAGGAATACAGCTTTCCATGACTCTTGGTCAATTAAATTTAACATCTGTGAGCAAGGTATCCTATGTGCACGGGCATGTGGAGGCTTGATATGACTGCTTGCATGCACAAAGTAGCTTACAGGTGGAAGTGTTTGCAGGATGGAGCTCATCACTCTTGGGTGGTGACAAGCCGTGTCCAAGGTGGCATACGAGCCTGGGAGTGACCACTTTTGTATTCATACAACACCTTTAGAGAATCTTTAAATACCGCAGGACTGTTTTTTGTTCTTTTGCTGCTACACAGATGGTCTCTTTGACAAAGTAAGATTTACTGACCCTCCTAGTAGAGACTTTACCATTGCTGGCTAGAAACGACTGCTCCTTCCTACCACAGCACCTTTAGCCAAAGGACTGTCCATTCTTCCCAAAGCGTTTCTTTCTTCTATTTTGCTTTTAAGGACAGAAAAAATAATAGAAGGCACAGCCAAGGAATCTCCTAATGCTTTAAAAATACTGCAAAGTGGCCTACGGAGATCCTTTTTCTGATTTATACAACATCCTCAGGGTCAAAGCTGATCTGATCCATCATGCCCAGGCAGAGTTGATCCTGAATTATGACATTTATTTAGATGGACCAAAATGGGTACTTTCTAGCCTAGTTTTCTGTTATTGCACAGGCTTGGGCATGCTTTGTACTTCAAAAGAGACAAATCTCCGAATTTTGGTACTCTAGATCTCTTCCTATCCACATGTATCTGAGGGTCTTGCAACACCATATTAAGCACCTTAACAAATGTGAGTGGCGTATTCCTGCCTTCCTTCTCTCCTCAGGGAAAATAGTTTGTTGTTTTGATCTGCCTTGTTTTGTGGGTTTTCTTGGTGGTGTAAGAGCAGGCATGAACCAAGCAGCCAACCTTGAGCTCGGAGTGGAAGATGGGAAGCAAGTCCCTGTTTAGACCTCCTGAAATGCCACAGCAGCACCATCTGCACCTGGTGACTCCAATCTGAAAGGGTCTTGTGGACTTCTGGGGCTTGTTTCTCCTGCTTTCACAGAGGGAAGGGTCTCAGCCTACAGCCTCAAAGCACTCCTTGAAAAAGTCCATTTCCTGCACTGGCAAGGCTCACCGTGATGGTGCAAAGGCATCTTCAGCTGAATTAAAAGGCTCAGGAAGGTCTTTTAGGGCAGGTTTCCTCTGTGTGGTTGAGTGGATTTGGAGATGCCTGGTGTAATTCAGAGGCAAATGATCTACATAACACAAAGCTGTTTTCGATAGAGATACTAGCTCAAACCTTGAAAGTCATGCAGCTATGCTAAACTGCCCTTTCAGCAGTGCCAGCTAAAACCACAGAGCAAAACTATGTATAACTGCTTTTAGTCCCGTGATCAAGGACAAGCTTGGAAACGTGCTTGCTGCAGTGTGCTCTGCTATATGGCAGAAGAGAAGGGGTTGAGTCCAAACTGGAGACCAGGTTGGATGTGTCATGCAGACCCAGGGGCTCAGCGAGGACACATCTTGGCAAAACCAGAGGGGAGCCAGCAAGAAGAGGGGACACATGTCTGGGCACAGGTGAGTCAGGGTTCATGAGTTCAATGGAGGACTTGCCCTCAGATGGTGATGGAGACCTCAGTGCCATTGCGTGTGCCTTGCCTCCAGTTGTTCGCACTGACAGGGCAGCCTCCGAGCGCCACCAGCACTGTGCTGGTTAACAGAAAGAAAAAGCCATTTCCAGGTTGGGTGACTTCACCTCACCTTATTCACAGCCTGATTTGTGAACTTTCTGGAGTGTTTTTCTGCAACAACAGTGACATCCAGTGGCCAGCTGGATTTTTCTGGGAAAAGCATGAACTATCGACAGTCTTAACAATGTGAAGATACTGACTAAGGAGGTTAGGTTTTGGTTTTCTTGAAGAGTTTTCTTTTTTTAAAAAGTCTAGTAAAATGTCTTCCATTTTCCTATGCCAGCAGGGCACTGCTCGAGAAGCGGGCTAGAAAGCATCAGCACTCTGCTCCAACACAGTTTGTCCTATGTCCGTAAACTTCAGGAGGCCAGCAGTTTGCTGAGGAATCAGTCTTTTGTGCTATGGTATCACCACGTTTTTCACGTGTGAGACATCCGCAATCCAAATAAACCACCAGAAAGGGACGCCTGGAAAAGATGAAGAAAACAGTGTAGCCTGTAAAATAGTTGACTGTGAGGTCAAAACCAGAAAGGACAACCAAGGATCCGTGCCCTGTCAACTGGGAGTTTAGATTTGTGGTTTTCAAAATAGTTTTCAAACAGAAAATGTCAGTCTGTCTTGCAGTCTTTTGCAGCAGTTTCACAGATTTGACAGACATTGCCCACAACTAACTTTCCTGGCATGGTTTAATCTCACACTAGAGCAAGATTACAGTGGGTTTTTTAATTCGGTTTAGAGCTGTGCCTGTGCAAACTGGAGGCACTGGGGGAAGCCTAATGAAATGCTCAGTGGGCAGGTTCAAAACAAACACGAGGAAATGCAGTTTCACACCGTGCGTAATTACATTGCGGCCACAGGATATTGTGGAAGCCAAATGCAAACATGAGGCAAAAGAGGCATTAGACAAACTCAGGAGTCCAGCTCTGGAAGTCACTAAACTTCTGATTCCCAGAGCCTGCAATGATATAGCAGGGTCCTCAACACTATTTATTTCCTACAGAAAGCTGCTAAGTACATCCTAATTACCTGCCAGAAGCCTTTGCCTAAGGCAGGCAAAGATGCTGCATTTCGTAGTACTGGCTGTGTCCTAAGAAAGGCTGAGGTCCCACAAGATCTGGTCCTTGCTGGGCCACACCTCAGAAATGTCTCCACAAGTTGAATGAGATACTCTGCGTGCGGAAAGCTGTTCTGTTGACCAAGGAGCTTTCCAAGGCTTGAAGCTGGCCTGAGCTCAGACTCCATCGAGTCATTGTAGGTGTTTTAGTAACACGTTCACAGTTACCTTCTTTCAAAGCACAAGCGTGGAGCAGGGAGGTACGGAAACAAGTTTTCTTCCCCCTACCCCAACCCTTGCCTGGCTTTGGCAAGCAGGTCCATGTGCATTCCAGACTAGTTCGGGATGGCTCGAGGGATTTGCGATGGGATATGAAACACTTCACTTGGAGGCTACCTGCCTAGCGCCAGCTGTTGGGACTTTAGTGCGGTGGCTGCCCGGGGGGCCAGACGGTGGCTTATGTGAAAAGACCTGATAACTTTAGTTCAGATAGGAGCGTGTTGTCTACTTCAGCAAGGCTGCAAGCACGCTAATGAGTCACCTTGGGGAAAAAATGAGACTGCATTTCCCTTGCTGATTTCCTCACTGCTTGAGGTGTTGATGACACTCGGCAAACAATGTTGTACATGAAGATAGTGCATTTCATACCAGACTATCTGCACTTAGGTGAGCTGGTGGTCCTAGCTGGGTGGGACAGTCTCAGAGGTGTCTCGGCATCCTGAGAAGACTCTTAGAGATGCGAGATTTTCTCTAGGTTTTCCTCAAACTCATCTCCTTGCTTCCTGCTGCAGTGCTGGGGATAGGTGAAGTTCCCACGATTTTATGTATTGGCCCTGTCCATTGGAGAGGATCACATGAGGGACACAGAGGCATGCTCCATGGCTGGCAGACACCTCCATTCACACTTTGCATCACATCTTTGTGTAGAAAGGCATGTTCCCAACAACGTGATTCAGGGAGGAGCATGCACCTTAAAAAAAAAAAAAATCCCATGCAGTGGTGGCATTGTGCCATAGGGGAAAATGCCAATAACCATCCTCCATGCAGTGTCTCAACTGAGCAAGCCCTGTCTTCACTCACAGTAAAACCTGGGCACAAAATAACAGGCAAACCTTTACTTCAGTCCTACCTCCATCATTTTCCTCCTGCAGATTTCTTGTCCTGGTAAGTTGTTGCAGCTTATACCAGCAAACACAACAAATACACCTTAGAAAATAAACACTTCAAATCTGTAGGTTTTGTTGTTTACCCCCCGAGGGATCTTTTCCTTAGCATAGTCAGGAAGGGATTAAATTCATCATATCTCAAACATACTGGGCTGAGGTAATAGGATATTGTGAGCTGCCCATCCACCTCCCTCTGCCCTTTAAACTTGGATCCTTGATATCCAGTGAGTCATTTCTTTAAGAATATATACTGAAAGGGTCATCCTCTGTTGGACCTTCTCTCTGTGGAAAACGCCTCTAATGCCATGTAAGTAAAGCTAGAATATGATATAGCCCAAAAGGCCTCATGACCAACCAGAGCACAATGTCCAGCACAGATAAACACAGCTCCCCCGCCCTGTAAACTCTGGCACAGCAAGAAAGGTGGGAGACAGGGCAGAACAGGGAAGGATGGGGAGGAAGGCTGGGCTTCTGGGCGGTGGTAGGGTAGCTTGGTGGGCCATCATGCCATGTCTGATAGATGCTGAGGCTAAAGAAGCTATTTAAACTCACATGGTCAATGGGGAGAGAATTGCTCAGAGGGCTTATGTCCTTCTCAAACCTGGTATTTGAGATGTTGGAATGAATTGCTCTGCGGTAGTGCCTGTCTTCTCCAGTAAGACTGACCAGCTTAGACTAGTCACTTCATTTTGAAATGTCTGAGGCAGCTATGAACCCTGTTGTTGTGTTGGTCTTACACAGCTCAGTTGTTGGTCTGACACAGAGGCCAGAGGAGATGCTTGGGTGGTGACCTCGCTTCAGTTCTCACTTGTGTTGTTTTTCTTACCCTAAGTGAAACAGCTGGTTTTAGACTTCAAGAAAATTTAGGTTTTTGTTAAAAAAAAAAAAAAGTATTTTTATTGTTTTACTCCTCATATATTTGGGGCCAGTCTGCTAGGGAAGGCGTACAAAGTCTTCAAAGATAGCACAGAACTGAGTGGCTGAGCCCACGTGATGGCACTGTATTGGGTCTGAAAGCAAAGAGCTATGCCAGCGTGGCAGTCCCAAACTGGTAAGCTCAGTCCCATCTCGTGCTGAGGCTGTTGAGGGCTCTGCATCACTCTCCAAGCCACTTGCAGAGAAGGATTTCCACTGTGTGACATTTGGGTGCCTCCAGAATAGCTCTATGCCCTCAACAGGAGGGATGCTCGGCGGGGCTAAGCGGAGAGGAAGAGCAGAAGGCGAGAGATGGGAGAGACTTTTATTATGTTGAAAGCCAGCAAGAAAATAGAAGAAGGCTGTGCTGTCCTTCAGACTGAGATGCTCCAAGTATAGTATTGGATTGCAGTTCTCAAGGACACCCCAGGGAAACAGAAATCTGTGCTCTGTTACCCTGGCGTCAATCTGGAATAACCCCCTCAACTTTTGGCTCCTCATTGCTCCAGTCTCCCCCCAGCTACAGTGTGGCCTTTCTCCAGAGCATATTCTGTGAGCGCTCATGGGTGAGAGGGGAGAGAGGTGATTACATGCAAGGAAAGAAGGAAGGAGAGCCATTGGGGGATTGCTGGACATTCAAAGTGCTGCACATTTTGGCCTTTTATGTTTTATTGCTTTGCTTCCCGTGACTGTCCAAAAGTGGCTATGAGTCAGTTCCTCACAACTGCAGAGAATAACAACATCAAACAAGAGAGGGGAAAATGATTTCTCCATCTGCCTTGGAGAAGGGGTGGCATGATGTAAGGAGGCTATGATGAAAGCCTGCTTTACAAGACCATTGCACGTGGCTTCTACAAATTATTTTTTAAGACATGCTTTGGGCTCGGATGCTCCCGCCAAGCAGGGGAGGAAGCTCATTCCCTGCATCCCCAGCTCTCCTCCCTAGCTTTTTGTGTAATGCTGAAATTTCCAAGTGCAAAACCGTGCCCTGCAGCAGAGCAAAAGCCAGCAACCTGAGGTGACAGGCTTTTCTGAAAGATGGGGTGCAGAGTTCCTGGCCTTGTCTGAGCACCAAGCACTCTCCTCTCTGGCAAGGACATTTGGGGTAGCATCGGCAGACCTATTGGCGTGGTCTCTGAGGCTGCTGAGTTTCTGGGGTGCCAGTTCACTCACCCATGAGATTGTCTCTCCTAGCATCTATTGTCCGGTTTTGAGTGCTCTTACTGCCCAGGAGTTGCCCCAGGGCCCTCTCAGTTCTGTGCTGTATCTTTGAAAGTCACTTTCTCTTTGGGAAGCCCACCCACAGCTCTTGATTTGAACCTGAATACCAGCCTCCAGGAAGCTTTTGCTATATCTGGTCTGTCTGAGGTGTGGGTGGGGATGCATTTGGGCTGCTGCTGATACATACACTGCATGTCTCATCCTCCGGCACGGAGTATGGCTCACATTGTTTCATACTAACTAGGGGAGGTGGGGGGACACTGGGGTCCTTCTAACCATTCCTAGAAAATGCCCTTGCTGGATCCCCACATGTTCATGTTATAAGTTATAAGTAAAATCTAAAACAAAAATTTTCAGGCAGTCCTAACATCATACTTATCACTAGATGCTGTATATCACCCACCTAATCCATTACCTGGTGTCGTTCTTTATACTCTGGTAAGACACTACGTTAGAAGGGTGCTCAGGCTGGAGGAAACCTTTAGGTACATCTAGATCCAGCTTGCAAAAGCAAGATCTCTGTGCAAATCCAACGTTTGTTCCTTGTCAAGGTGCACTTGAGATACTGATTCAAGGCAGTCCTTACTGCTAGAGTGAGACTTCAGGAAAGTAAGTGGTTTAGGAAGAATAGAGAAGCAATCCTCTGGCAGCGATAGCAGTCTAAATCTGAGTCGTCATGAGAAAGGGTGAAAGATCCTCCAATTTTTAAAGAACTCTATTCATTAGCAAAGAAAGGCTGGGTGCAGGGATAGAAGCAGCTATGATGCCGGAGGAGGGGTGGAAGGGAATGAAAAATTTGGAGGGTTTATCCACAAAACTGGTTCCCCATGATGGGTTTGGGACATCTCCCATGGCAGGAACAGTAATGTGGGATGACATGTGGTTCCCGCCAGCAAATTCATGTCGTTACCCAGAGACCGTTGGGTTGGAGTTGAATGCTGTAATGGAGAAATTAGCAAATCCAGATAAAAGTCATTGCCTGAACTGTTTGCTGTAGCTCCTTACTACAGCCTCTTCTTGACACGTTCATCGTTCAGCATCCCAATATTCAGGTTGACCATTCTCAGAAATAGAGAAATGGAGCCATACTTTTGGAGGCAGCAAGCAAAGGAACCAGTAAGTATTTGCCCCGACTGTGAACGTGCAGCTTTCAGCATTTGCATTTTTGCCTGCGCTAATTCTCATGAAGCCTAATTGCCATAAACACTCTGGTGGTGCCAAGAGGCTTGAAAATCAGTGTTGAGAGAGGAGGAGGAATAGAGACTGCGCCTCCTGATTGCAAAGCAGCCCAAGGTCTAAATGGCAACAAAACGTTATACATAACATCTGATTCACTGTGTGGAGAATGTAAAGAATTGAGACCTCCCGACACAGTTTACATTGGCCTTTTTTATGACTAATTGTGCAGAAAATAGCTCTGCTTGTAGTGTGCATGGAAACAGTTCAGGTTTCTGCTGTGTGTCAGCTAATGGGCTAGCAAGGCTTTTTTAGCACAACTTCAAAGACTCTGGCAATGGAGGTCCTTTGTGAGGGAATTATCTCCTGCTCCTTTGTACCCCTTTATCCTTCTAAGCCATGGAACAAAGAATTGTGAAACAAAGAGACAAAGTAATTTGTAATAGATTTCTAGACCTAGATAAAGTACATAACATTTGCTTAAAAACATTTTTTCTGCTTCTGTCATCAAAACAATGTTGTATTTTTCTGTGTAGGAACACCCAAGCTCATTTAACTTTTGAGGGATGCAACCTTATGCTATTGGTATGCTATTGACGGGGGTCACCAGAATGTCTGAAATGGTAAAGGAGAGCTTTAGTTTCTGTGGTCGATTAGAAAATACGTGGCTGTTACTGTTAGAGTTGGCTGAGAAATGTATTTCTCTCTGCCTCAGGATATTCCACTAAGAAAGGAAGAAAATGCATTTTTTCAGCAGTGCGTGTGCGAGCACACGCTTTAAGGAAACCATGTATTTTTCACCTTTTAGTAAAAAACCAAAGTGGTTTATTCTTTCTTTCTTCCAGTGAAAAATGAAACCTTGGGGAGATAAGGAAATGCATTACATGCATCTGCTTTGTGTAGTCCAAAGCACAGTTCTTAATTTAAAAAAAACACAAAACCAAACACCACAATACGGGGGTGGAAGATGTTTGATTAATGTTAACAACCATGCTGTATAGCGTGTTCCTCCAGTGTCTCCAGATCCTCTGACTTGAAAAAACACGACATGAGTGACCGGAGAATAATGTTGGCCTCATCAAATTTAATGAAGAAACTCCCCCCAAGTGCAGTGAGCCACACTCGCCCCTCCACTGCATTTATGTTCAAACTGCAAAATGACTCTGCGTTTAGCACTGGGTCCTGTCTGCAAGCAAATCCCATGAGTATTTCCTTATCCTTAGAGCATGGAAGGACTGCATCCACACCTTTTCTGATGATTTTTTTTAATTTATTTATTATTTTTAACTTAAACTCTTAGGAGAGGCTGTACTGCCCAAGTGCGGACTTTCATTTCAAGTCCCTATCTAGAAAATCTTTGATGTCTACTTTCTCTCCTCTTCCCATACTTGCATTGATTTCCTGAGGCAGTTGGTGTTCTGACCTCTTGGATCCAGTTTTCATCGGCTGTCAAGGTAAATTTGGTTAATACTGCAGGACTAGTTTATTCAGGTTTAGACTGAAGAGGGGGAATAGTGACAGAGAAGCAAGAGCATTCCTCTGTCTCTGTCTGATATGTCTCTAGATACACTAACTTTTCAATAGTTATACTTTCTTGATTTTTTTTTTTTAATGAAAATTTCCAGGCTGGGCAGAGAAATCTTAAAAGTTTTTAACAGAAGCATACATGCACACATACACACACATACATATATAAGGTTCATTATTTTATATCAATAAATAAAAATTAAATCCACTGATGTTATAAAAAAATCTGGTAATTATTACATACTCTGTTTGCACATATGGACAGCCAGAGGCTGGGATTTCATGTTTTTCATTGATCTAATCCATGCTGAGTTTAATTGTTTCTAATATACAGGTTAAATTGGTTTTCATTACATGACATAAGCTGTCAAAAGTATTACATTGCTGTCAATGTCTAAAAAGTGAATGCTTATCTCAATTTGTATATGACCAAGGAGAGTCATTTTATATAAGAAATTTCTCATATAGAACATTTTCCTGGATTTTAAAACTGGGAAAGACAATTTTGATGGACTTAGTAGCAGGAGGCAAGCCAAGACGTTTCTTCCAGGAATTCTTTAACTGGAAGTATAGTAATGACATGAGGGTGTTTTCATGCTTCACTTTACCCACCTGTAGTGGACCTCCCAAGTGCCACTTTTTTCCTTAAACCTTCCTCTTCCATGTGTGTCTGATCCCATGGAGCTCCTTGCCAGGGAATACCATGGATCACTGTTGGGAAGATGTCTGTGCTGGGTGGGAAGGCTGCTGGTTTGAGCATACATACTTCCAGTTTTTCCATCAGTGAGGTAGAGCGTGACTTCAGGTTGCTTGTACTGTGCATAATGAGATAATGAGTTGGCCACAACAGCGTTGCCGTGATGTATAATAAACAGATGGACACAAAAGGAATCGCAGTATGGGAATTCTGACTGAGCAGGGAAGTTAACACAGGCAGAGTTCAGAACTGGTTGGTATAAAAATCTTGCAATCAGGTGGAAAGGATGTATTAACAGGGGAAGCTGATGGTGAGATGGGTGGTGATTTACCCAGATGTACGTGGGATAACGTAAACAGGAAAATTTCAAGCAGAGTCTGAAGGTAAAGCTTTGCAAAGACCTGCTCATGCCGCTTCCTAGCAGTTGTTAAAGCTTCAGAATTATTTGGGGGTCAGCTTGAAGTTGTTCTTTGGGTTTGGTTTTTTTGTTTTGTTTTCTCTTGGTTGAACTGCAGCAATGAAAATATTTCAGTATGTGTTGAATTGTGGACCTAAAATGAAACAATGGTATCTGCATTCAAGTTTTTAATGAAGATTTTCATTTATTCAGGGATTTGGAGTTGGGTGGGTTTGGTTTTTTTATGGAAGCTGGTATTCCTTCATGTTAGGAACAGCAAAATTAAAGAAATAAGCCTTGGAGCATAGGGTAAGGAGATTGGTGATACAGAAATGTAGTCCGTGGTCTCAGAAGAGGCCCTGGGCATATTAATTTCCCACACAGGTGGGTTTTGGCTTGGCAGGAACCACCTCTTCCCTGCAATTCCAGTCCAAATCCAACACAAACTCCCAGATAGCTGGAGAACAGTTCCCAAGAGAAGGGGTATGGCAGAGAACTGAACGACTCAGGGTGACTTTCCCTGTGGAAACACACATCTCGCCACGCTTATGCCCTTCTGCTATCCTGTACAGCAGATCACCAGTTCAACAAGCTAGCAGCTTTCATCATGGTTTCCACACAGAGGGCAGGAATGGGAAGTCCAGGAGGTCTTTTAATCATCTTTGGTCTTCATCCATCACTTGAAGGTCCTGATATTTTGTGGATTAGGAATCAGAGCTGTTGCATAGTTACATTTTTTGGGGGGTTTAAAGTGGTTAAAATTGGGTTATTTTGTACTGTTGTGATGTCAAAGATTTGCTAGATTCAGAACGATTGCTTACATTAAGAAATCTTTTGGCATTTAAGACTCCAGTTCAGGAAAAGTAGAGTGTTGTACCACGGACTTAAAAACATCTCTGACTTTGACACCTTTGACTTTGGTTCCTCAATGTCACTTTACCAGTGACAGAATGGGGACCTTTGTTTGCCTTGGCCACTGCATAAAAAACCAGGATATGATCAAATCCAGTTAATCACTCACAAATGTCTCGTTTCTTGAATCTCTGAGGGTGTATAACACATTTTTGGGACTGCTTTCTGCTCCTTTGGCTTTTGTTATAAGTAAGTTAGTCAGGGGAAAATCAAATTTTGAGTTTTCTTAAAAGGAAGTGGAGGAATCCTGGAACACACTAGGGCTCTGCAAATGTACGTTTAATCATTTAAAGAAATGTCTTTTGGCTAAAAGCTCTTACCAGTGCTTGCAAGTTGCACTAAAAGCCATACGACTACATCATTCCCACAACTGATGCGAATTAGCGCCCTTGTTGGCAGCGTAAGCGGAGAGATGGAGGCTTAGTGAATACTAGGGACTGAATTACTCTCAAATTCGTAGCGACTTTGTGCAGTGTGGGTGAAGTGTCCGAGGGGTGACTCTGCTGGCCGTTACACCAACTCCTTGCGCAGTGCCATGTGTGGGGAGAGACTCGGGCATGTCCTGCCTGCCTGTTTTTTTCTGTTCAAAGCGTTTGGCTCTGCTGTGGAGCCGGGCAGTTTCAGACATCTCCTGCAAACACTTACACTGTGCTTCAGGCAAACACAGACTCTCCAAGCAGCAGCAAACCAGAGGGAAGCGCATTTCCACACGCGGCACGTGGTGGAACTCCCTGCTGTAAGATGTCACAGGGCAAAAAGTACGTGGAGGTAGAGGCTTGAGCACATTGGCGGTGAATTGGTCTATTCAGAGCTGGCAGTGAGACGTGATGACCTGCGTGTAAACAGGGGTCAACCAGCCATGCTGAGCTGGAAGCTAACGGACATAATGAGGGAGGATCGTTTGGTCCTTTCCCGGTGTTATTCATGTATATATTTATATACCTTTAATATTCACCGTGGGACACAGTTGGAGACAGGTTATTGGGCTACGTGGATTTTAATAAACCTGTTAGTGGAGTTCTTGCCTCCTCTTTACTTTATACCTCTACCCCATCCCGAAAACAATGTTGGGCTCTGACAATAAGTTGAAAGCTTTGGAGGGATTACACTGCCTTATTGAGTCTGTACCCAAAGCCCTTTGAGGGCTCCCATTGACTCCAGCGGGATTTGGTTCAGACCTCAAGTATACAGGACTCCCTTAAGTAAACTCTTTCAAGGCCCGTACATGCTGCAATACTTACTTGGCTCTTTTGTTACTTCTGTGAATAGGAATGCGACCTTTACACTTTTAGCGAAGAGCTCTGATTTACAGGACTAAATCTTCATGTTTTGGGAGAGATAAGGTTGTCATCCCAGTTCCTCCCAACCCTGCCGTGCGGTTGATGAAGCAATTCCTGAATCACTGCCCTTTTAGGTGGCTGAGCACTGAGCGTGCAGTACAGCAGCTTCAGAGCTTCTTCATAAGCAGATGTCCGTGAACAGTGGTGGGCAGGGTGGATACCTGTGGTTGTAAGTTGTTCCAATTCGTGAGTCAAAGCCCTAGTAATACACTTTTTGCCACTGCAGACTCATTCTGATATCAATGTTAGAAGTTCATTTAGTCCACGCACATACTAAAAATGGCCACAGTAGAAGACTAGACTAGCAATTTATCGAGTTTTTCTTTTATCCACTGAGTCCCTTGGCCATGTGAGGGGATGGGACGGGGGGGGCACGGATAAGATGGAAGAATACCATATTGGGCTGTACGCTGTCTCTTCCCCTGGCCACTGCGAACAGCTGCAGTGGGCTACGTGGTGAATAGTTGAGTCTGAATTCCAGCAAATTGCATAACGTGCCTTTCTTGCTTTTGGTCTAGTTTCTGGTAACTTTGCCTCCCAAATCTGTTGTTCCAACAGGAGAAACTCAAGTGAGTGAGAGGAGCCACTTGATTGACAGTGCTATTTTCTACCTGTATTTTAGGTCACTTCCTGGGTAACAACACTGTGATTGATGTACTGAGACAAGCAGGATTTGAAGTGGAGCACACCCCTCCTGGACAACCAATTGGAAAGTAAGCAGCTGCCCACAGATTATTAATCACTTTCTCTTCTTTTCTTTTTTTCTCTCCCTTTTTCTGTGACTAAGCAACATTATTGCATTAGTATAGGATGTGGGTAAGGGGGTGAGGAACCTCTCTTTCCCACCCAAGTTCTAGACAAAAAGTGGATTGTAAAGCATTCGTAGTGTGAGTTTGGAAACAGATGGAGCCTCAGTGCCTGTTTTTTTTTCACTTGTGGACATTATTCGTATGACAGCTGCTTAACTGTACTAGAGGAGAAGCAGCACAGTTTGCTTCTATTTTCAAAAAACTTGTTGTGCTCATTTTCCCCCATAGATGTTTTGTCTTTTTCTCTCCATGGGGTTTTAGTTGCTTCTCCATCGCAGGGCAGTAGACTGCCACCAACTTCATTTTTCAGGCCTCTCCATCAGGCTGCTCTTCTTCAGGTGGGATTTCAGTTTTGCCTGAAGTACCAGATTTCATGTAGCAGATGCACCTCAGAAAGTGTATTGGGTAGGTAAAAAGCGATTCGATATTCCCTGAGCTTCTCCATCCATCTGATGAAGTAAAGGAGGCAAGAAGGATTGATTACTAGGCTCTTGGCAATCTTCATTAGTATAAGATAAAATATGGCATGAAATTGTCCTCAAGTGGTGTCCTCAGGGGAATTCCTTCCTCCCCTAGACTTTTTTTTTCTGGCCATTTAGATGAGGTCTCTGTCTAAAGATATCATAGACAAGAAAAGTAGGAGGGATGAGGAGACACCATCTAGTTTTGCAAGGTTAACCTTTCCCCTGCATTCTGCAGATAAAATTTGGCTGAGATTGCTCTGTCACAGGATTGTTATCCTCATTAGGAGAAAGCGTTAGCAGCATGCTCCTGTTCCTGGTGGGCAGACATGACATGGTCCAAATATGAGGTGAGTTTCAATATGGAGGATTAATCGCAGGGCTAGTAGACCATGTCTGAAAAAGCTATGTTTAATATAGTCGGAAAATCTGGCTGATCTAACCTTGTTTGTGAAACACCCGCAATGATTCATATAGAATATAATATGGCTCAACTGTACATAAGTGCCTTTGACAGAGCATTTATCCTAAATGCTTCTTGGAATATGTTGAGCAATAAAAGCACAGTCTTAAATAACAATGGGGAAAAGAGGGAAAAAAGGCTATCAAAGACAAGGAAGAGCATATAGTCAGAGGAGATTTAAGAAGCACTTTGGCAGAGGGAGAAAAATCAACATGGCGCAGGGAAGAGCATTAAACACTGTAACTGGCTGAAGCTGGAAATTTCGGCTAAAATCAACAAAAATGCCTGTTTATAAAAATTCAGCAAAACAGAAGAACCAAGAAAACAATACCAAAACCACTGAGGTATACCTTTCCTAGGTTTCCGACAAAGAAACTTTCCTTTCAGGGAAGCAGGCACTTTCCCCAGCAATTTTCATTTAGTTGAAAGTATCATCTTCTCATGAAAAGTATTTCAACTGGAAATTCTTAAACTATTAATTTATTGGCTGTTTGCAAGCCCTTGAAAAGAAATAAAGATACAGTAGTGTAAGAGATGTCCAAGAATAGTCTCTGCTCTTTATGGTCTGGGGATATGTCTTGAAATCACACTTGAAATAACGTGATGGGGCAGGAAACTTGAAACAAAGCCACTGCCTAATGTTGACTTATTTGCTAAAAGGGGCACCTCTGTGTATGCATTCCTCCACCTTGGCAGCAGCGTCTCTTGTTCATGACGTCTTCCCTAAAATTGTCAGTCCCTGGGGGAAATATACTTGAAAGCGAGTGGACTTGGACTTCTGCCTAGAACGGTGCATATGTCCTCAGCTGAATTATCCTGCACTTGGTAGCTTATGTTCCCAGATCCAGACCAGAGAATTGGGCAGGTTGATCCCTTTGTCTGGACTAGTAGCCTAATTTCAGCAGTGTCTGTTCTGAACATTGAACATACAAAACTTTATTAAGGGCTATACTGATACACATAAGTACTGGATTGAGTTGAGAGAGAGCATATGGTTATATTCCATAAAGATTAGATGCTCTGCTGATGGATGTGTTCCTATGGTCTGATGATCCAGGCAGATAAGCCAGTTTTAAATGAGAACACAGAAAGAAAAAGAAATGGCATGGTAAAGAAATCCTGAATTGCCACTAAATTGCATTATTCAAGGTGCAGAAATGGTAGAAGATTATAGAAAGTTTATGTAGTCTATAATAAGACTATAATCTATGTAGTATATA
The DNA here is from genome assembly GCA_008921705.1 of Burhinus oedicnemus. Classification (NCBI taxonomy): domain Eukaryota; kingdom Metazoa; phylum Chordata; class Aves; order Charadriiformes; family Burhinidae; genus Burhinus; species Burhinus oedicnemus. The sequence goes on along the minus strand of VFFE01007035.1, from coordinate 820,126 downwards.
TAGAAAGTTTAAATAAAGAGAATTTAAATATATTCACAGGAAACAGCTTGCTGCCTTTAGAAAAAAAGAGACTTCCAGACCTGCACACCAGGGACTATATTTTCATTGTCCTACAGCTGGGGCTGTAGCCATCAGAAATGCTTGGGGCTCCCCCTTAAAAACCAGGAGGCTGCTGCAAATAGTTTAGTCTCCCTTTGTTAGACTAGCCTGTATTTTATGATTTCTGGGTGAGCTGCAAAAGACTGTCTAATCAAACACAGTTAGGACAGAAGTTGACAGCATATTCAGAAAGCATGGCCAGATAATTGTTGTGACGTTGGGGTTATGTTGCTGTAACCGAGAGTCTTAAGGAACCTTGCATTTTTGTCTACCCTTCTTTTTTTCTCTCCTCTTTGCTTTTAAAAAGGTGAAATAAAAACATTTGAAAACAGTTAGAAAGGCCCAGAAGAGGAACGATTTCGGGGTAGTGGCTATACTAAGCACATGTATACATAGAATAAGCAAGTAGCTCAATAAATTTTAAGCTGCCTGCAAGCAGACGTTGTTTTATGGAACACAGAGATGCAGGTGTTTTCATCTTGATTCTTGTGGAGCCATACATGAAACGAGGTATTTCTCGAGGTATTTCTCTCCTCTGAAACCCAAAAGAGACATTTCTGCTTTTCTTCCAAATAAGTTGTATAAGGGAGCGAAGCCCACTGCATTGCATTCTGGCACTGACAATTGAAAAATTGGATGGTGTTCAGGGAAGATCAGCTGGACTCTAATGTAGAGATTGGTGGGGGTGGACAGCACATGGAAAAAATGCAAGGGTTGGAAAAAAATGAAGCAGCTGCATGCTTATGTTTTGGCCAAGGGAATTCAAAAAAGTATTGTTGTGGACTGATTGTGCCCAGAAAGACGAAGAGTAGCAGTTTGAGCTGCCACATAGGAACATTTGGAGGTATATCATATTGAAACTGAGGATGGGTTTGGCTGAATATCAATGATTTCTTGACAGTAAGTTGCAGGACAGTCTTTCTCAGGTTAAGTCAGAAGCTCCATTATTTGAAACAATGAAAGTAGTTTCAGCAAAATGCTCATGCATCCTACTTACTACCAATGCTGCCTTGCCAAAAAAGCAAATCCTATTTTTCTTTAATATCTCTGTTCCTAGAATAGTATGATTATTATGATTGAAATGATCAGTAGTCTGAACTTTATTGTTGGATAATAATGTAACAGTGGTATCATAAATAGGTGGGGTAGTCTGGTATTCACGTTTCAACTCTGCCATCCTTTTCTGTTTTGGAAAGGACAAGAGAGTATCTTTTTAGAAAATAACTAGTACTGTTCCTGTGTATCAGAAAAGCCTTGGGAAGAGTGAAACAGGACAAAGACCAAAGCTGTTTATGCTTCCAGTTACTTAGAGGCTGGGTAAAGCCAGAAGATTGTTGGCTTCCTCTGTCCAAAATGCTAAGCATGGGTTGTGAAATGGTTGCTCCTTAAGCCGACCAAAATGAATACCTAAAGTCTCACGTTTCTGTTGTCTAGTGACAAGCACAAATTTGAGCCAAGTTCTCCCTTTCTCAAGGTACTGGGGAAATGTAAAGTGAGACCTTGGCAGGCTAGAAGAGATAGCTGAGACATGGAGGGGTTTAACGGCTCCAGAATCAATGAACTGGCAAAGAAAAGTTCATACACAGTACATTTAGCTGGCATGGAGCTATTTGGGAGCTCTCACCAACTGGATTTCTGAAATCCCCTAGCTCCTGTTGATCTGCCTGGTGCCTCTTCTAGAAGCTGACTATTGAAAATACCTTCTTTAAAGCTCTATCCCTTTCTGCTAAAGAAAGCCTGCTGTGCTCAGCGTGCAGAACACCACCACAAACACTTGAGAACTTACCCTTACATTGGCTTCATTTGTATATTTTGTTGCCTGAGGGAAAGTGTCCTGAATCTGTTTGCCTGACGACCTTCAACAGCATTCATATTTGCTTCTTATTTTGCTGGCTGTCCTCCTTGTCCCCAAATAAAGGCTTTGGAAAATGAATGGCTGAATCAGTATCTCATTGCTTTGCTCTGAGATAAGAAAGGCAACTTTTTTTTTGGTGGGGTTTCTGCCAATTGGCCGTCCCTGCCCATCTCTGTCTTCAGAAAGCAGGGCTGCGTGCTTGCTGTGGGGAGAAAGGAGGAGATGGGAGAAAGTTTCCCCTCAGATGGATTCCAGTGACTTGCACAGATAAAGGGCCACAGCTGCTTCACATTTAATTGGAAACAGCCAAATTGCGAGATCAATCCCGGAAGCACCTGTGTCCATGATGACTCTATTGTTACTGGGTTCTCAGAATCGGCTCTGACCTTCTGCCACGTGCCAAGCCCTGACGTACTGCACACCGTTTCCTCGGCCAGAAAAACACGCGGCCGTTCTCATTTCCATCAGACTGCTCTTTCAGATATTTTGCTCAATGCTACCTTTTTTCAGAATGGGAGAATTCAGGACAAGCTTTTATTTCTGCCCATCTGAGAGTTTATTGTAAACTCTCTGAGCTCTACTGTGGAAATTAATTACGCTTCCTCCTTGTGTTTGAACTTCCTGGCCCAGGCGAAGCAATGTGTCTTTGCTGTTGTAGCTTATTCCTTTCCTTCTTTCTGAAGCAAAGAGCTTGCTCCTTCACCTTTCCTATAGCATCCTACAGGTGTGACCCTGGCTCCCATACTCAGCATTGTCTCAGGGTGGAAGTTTCTTTGGTCCACTATGAATGCTTTTCTGTTCCCCTTGGGATGAAAGCACACCCGATCCACACAGTGGTGCAGCCTTTTCACTCCGTCGGGATCCATAACCTTCAAGAGGTGATATGCAGAGATGGGAAAATGTTTGACATAACATTCCCCGCAGCCCCAAATTGGTAAAAGTGCCAGTTCAATAGACTACATCCCACAAACTTACGGATGCCATCAAAGCCATTGGGAGTCTCCCAGCAGAGTTCCCATTTTTCTTGGAATGGCCAAGTGATTTGGGCTTTCTAGTGCCAGCCTGGAAGGGTTACTCCACTCTGCTGTTAATATTCAGGGTGTGTTTGGGAGAACATTAAAGTTGTAGTGAAATAAGTAAAATTTTATTTAGAAAAGAGAGAAATGAAAAAAAAAATAATTACGAGAGCTGTGACACTTTAATTGGGAACAACCGAGTTCATTGAGCAAAAAAGGAAGAGATGGGGAGATGTTAGCCTATTCTGGATTTCATCTCTGCTGAGACAGGGAAAAATGCACCTTTTTTTTTTTTCTCCCGTGGGTGGAATAATCTCCCCATTGGGATGCTGCAGTTCTTCTTAATCCGACTGCAAGCCTTTGGATCTTTCACTTGATCTGAGCCTGAAGATCGTACTCCCTTCACTAGCTTCCTTCCCTCAGAAGAAAAGCAAACCCATTATTTAGGGAGGTTTCTCTGACAGCATAATTTGCAGTAAGAGGTGTATGGGGATTAAATGGGGTTCATCTGCATGCGTTGGCAAATTTATTGCCTCATCTAACATTGGAGATTATAACTACTTAATGCTTAAAATATTTACTGATGAAAATATGCACATTACGTTTTCCAGAGATTCCCACATGCCTTTAAAATATCCTCCTTTGCGATTTAATTGTCTTTGTGTCTATAATTACCTTGCAGCCACAAAGCATAGGGTCTGAGCCAGTCAAAGTAACTGCTGGGGGAAACAAGTGGAAGAAAAGCTCTAAGACATGGTAGAGAAGCTAAGTCAACTCACGAGTTCTCAGCCGTAGAAACTTAATTATCCTGTCACTTCCTGAGCAGTACATTACTTAGGGCTGGTGCATCTGCCTGTTCTTTAGGCTACCTTTAAACACCAAACGCCTTCTGAAAGAGTGGAATTTAGCAACTTGCTACAAAAAAAAAATCTGTGAAAGAGCAGGGTAATTCGTGGTGTTGGTGGAAGAATATGGAACAGAACTTCTCAGGAATTCTGCGCTTGACTAGTTCTCCCAGTGGGACCTTCACTTTTCTCTATAATCAGATTGTATCCTTGGCAAAATTTCTGGTTTCTTTTGAAAAAATTGTTTCATATTCCATATCATTCTGTTCCTTGGGAACTTGCACACAGGGCCACTGGGGAACCTGGGCTCGCTTCTTTTTGCTCAGGGCAGCTTGCTTGCTGAGCTGTGCTGAAGCCAGTGCTAAGGTTGCTAGGTTTTATGCTGCTCTGCAGCCCATCGGTTTTAGGAGATCTGTATCTCGTGCTCTGTAAACTATCTAATAGTCAACTTACAGAGCCTTGGAGGCTTCGAAAGTTCAGAGCTAGTTCTTACTTTATTTCGTAGCCAAGTTTTGGAGTTCTTGTTTCCACATGAGAAGCTGATTTTTCATCCTCTCTCTGCTTCCAGCCAACTCTAGTGGAGATCTTTTCACCCTAAGGTTGTTAGTATAAGATTAAAATTCTGGTCTATAGTTAGTAGAGATAAAGCTGATCCAAACTGCACTGAAGTCAACAACAAGGCTTCCATTGGTGCCAGTAACTTTTAGGGGTCATCTTAATATGAGATTGTTGCTGATTGTCTCTTTTCCATGAGGGAAACAGTAGAAAACAGAGAATATATTCACACGGTTGTGCAGATGCTTATGGTAGTCAGCATAAAAAGACCGGCTTTTCCAGAGGATTGCTTATGGGTGTCTTAGCCAGACAGCTCAACTTGCTTGCAGTAGGTGTCTGGCTGGTTTTAGATGACTAATCATTTTGTGAGATTAATTCCCGACCTATTTGGACTTGGGCCCCATGTTCAAGTCGGACAGTTGTCATTAGGCTCCTTAAGCCTTTGGAAGAATTGCCCCATCCTCTGTCCCGTGTTATACTGAAACAGTGAGACTGTGGGAGTTTTGTTTGTGTATTCAGCCTACACTTGTCCTGTGGATTGATGGCCTCCGTCCCAAGTGATATCAATCTGGGCTGAAGTGCAGCTGCACTTTGTAACAGCTCAAGGGGCACAAAGGTATCAAGTGGTATTGTGTGGTTTGAAAGATGTCGTTTATCTAAGGAAGTTTGTGGTCTGTTTGCTGTCACTCAGTCTTTGCAGTGCCGACTTCCCTTACCTTCACTATCATGTTGTCAGGCAAAGAGACCTCACACGTTAGGACAGATAGCTTTTCCACTTCCAGAGCTGACTTCTTTTCCTTCAGCAAGAGGGCTGTGGGTTGTGTTGCAATCAATAAAGCAACTTGATTCAGCATGAGTGCAATTGCTAGTAATTTTGCTTGCAGGGAGCTCTCTAACACGCACATGTTCCTAAAAAAGGAACAGAGGAAAAGGAGTCAATGACTTTTTTCATTGATACTTTCACTTAAAATTCCTTCAAGAACAGTGCCTTAAAAGAAAACAGCTGGGGATACAGTTTTCTACATAGAAATACACTAACAAGTACGTTTTGCACTTTTCACGAGTGATCAGGTGTTCATAGGGACACTCTTCACAGTTTAAATGGGGTTAGAAGCCCTCCAAAACAACATTGAGTGACTGGAGGCATGGCCAAATGACTCCTTGTGGGTAGATCTTGTTGTGGCAAGCTGTGAAATTCACTGATACCTTTCTGAATTACCTCCACAAGTAGAAGGTCACTCTTACGTACATATGAGATGTGATATTGTGCCATTTCTTGTCCACTTTTAACAGCTTGTGGTATCTCAGCCAAGCCAGGTGGCTTCACACAACCCAGCTTTGGGTCTGAAATGACTGTGTGGGTGTCCCTTTAGGAGTACCATGGTGAAGGATTGGACTAAGAAGCATGTATATCAGCTGCTGCTCCTAGTTAAGTGCTAGTAGTAGGAGCAGGAATGCCAAAAAAGTTAAGTTCTTACAACAGGACTAGTAAATTAAGAATGGTGAATATATGAAGCACTTGTCACAGTAAATAACTTAGAAGCCAGAATACATTTTCATGTCATAATCACTGAATCATTTTTATGAGAAGTCAAAGTAAATTCACGTGTAATCTATAAAGTATGTAAAGAGTTTAATTCATCCAGTAAATCATGTGTTGGGAATACTGTACCCAGCTCCAGATCAGATATACTTCAGAGAAGCTTTAAGGTTTTAAAATCCTTCCACAAGCTAAACTGATCTCCAGAAACTTTGGAGGTTCACCCTTCTCTGGAGCTCTTGCTCCATGCAAGTGTATGTCATGCCAATATGTTTCCCATTTCCTGGGGATTAAACTGCTGTGTTTGATGACTCAGAACTTCCCAAGAAAGCAACTCAGCCACTCACTCTGTCTGAAGCGGCCTCTGGTGTCTCAGAGGACATGTCTTCTCTTGCACAGTGATTCATGACTTCAGAGCAGAGGATCAGCTCTCTTTTTTTTTTTTTTCCTTTTTTCTTCCCACAAAGTTAATTAATAAAACAAATTTCTATTAGTGGGTGTTGAAAGACTTTGGCTTTCCACCTACACTCCCAAATGCTCCACATTCCAGGGAGAATGAAAAATGGACCTGTGAATAGAAACAGGAGGGGGGAAAAACAGATCAGATGCTGTACATGGATATAGACATAGTGGCTGTCAATTGATACAATGGAAGAACAGCCTGAATGAAGACAATTTCCTGCAATCATGATTGCTATAAATACACTACTACGGTAATCCAATTTTAGAATTAATATATGCAAATTTAGAGATAAAGATTGAGGCACAGGGATTGACTGACAGAAACTGAATTATCTGTTTGGGCCTCCACCCTGACCTCTTGTTCAGGCTGGTGGTTGTATAGACCACAGTTGGGGATATTTCCCAAGTTTTCTGCTGTATGGGATGTCAGACCAGCTCACAACTCTGCAAGTGCCCCTCGCTGCTGGTCGCAGCTTGCAGAGGAAGAGAGACCTAATTTGGAGCTCTCGTTTGTGGATAGGAGCACACTGAAGCCTTTCTCCGCTGACACCCAGGGCACGTGTCAAGTCAGGGATACTAAGATTTTCCTGCTAACCTGCAGTGTCTCAGCAGCAAAGTCGTAGACAGGCTCCAAGCGCTTTGATATCCAGTGCCCTGTCTGGCCACTAGATTTGAATCTCCTGTCATCTGACCCCAGCTTCACATTTCCAAGTTACTCTTGCAAAAATAAAGGCAGTCACAGAAATACCTCTGTCGAGACAGCACATCCCTGTTTATGTTTGAACGGCCGATACGAATCTGGAGTCCCCAGCGATCAAAGTGCATATTCACTGAGATGAGCCCCACGTTGTGTTTGAAGCGAGCGCAGCACTTTGAAACAAGGATGAAGCAGGAATAAATCAGGATGAAGGATGTGGGGCATTAACTACTTTACATGAAATCCCTGCTGGAAAGACATGGCCAGTGTTCCAAAGTTTTCCTTGGAGAGTGCTCGGAAGTTGCATACCAGCCTATTTGTGGAAAGCTAAACAGTTCCCTATTGTCCTTGATGTGAAATGCTTCCCAGATAAACACTTTCCCCCTCCATTGAAGAAAAATGATACAGCCTATGAAGAGCTGTGACACCGAGGACTACACTGGGCTGCCGCTCAGCCTCTGCGAAGTTGCTGGTTTCTGTTGGCATTGAGCTTTGCTAAAGGCTATAGTTCATTTACATGCCAGCATCGTTAAGAAAAGGCTAAGTTATTGAGTGAGACTGGGATAATCTTCCAGGGTTTAATAACGTTGTGTGCCCGCACGTTTGTGTCTCTGGGTTCATTATACCTCTGGAATGTAAATCCCAATCCACAGTGGCTAAACGAGGTTCACATGGATCTCAGATACTTTTGTGGTATTGTCTCCTCCTGATTTGTGAAGGGGAAGGAAAACATTGCTGGCTGAAATAAACTCACATGGTTCTCTACAAGGGGAGCGGTAAACCTCTGCTGCTGTAGTAGGTTTAGGTTGTAACATTGCCTGCATTTGCAGCATTTTAAGTCATTTTAAGGAATTATTCCTAACACCCACAGAGTCAAGGCATCGTATTCCAGCACAAGGAAGATCCAGAAGTCCCTGCATGAACTTTGGAGAGAAAAAGCTGATTTTTTTAAAATTTTTTTTTAAATCAGCAGTGCTAAGAATCAAGGATGGCTAACACCAGGGTAATACTGGTGGTGGTTTGGTCCAGGTCAGTGAGTGACTCTTCCTCTGCTTTTCCCATCCTAGCAGAAGCAGATATGAAGGACCTTGTTATGTCCTCACCTCTGACTCCGGTTGGGGCACACGCATCATTTTGTTGAGTGCCTTCTTCCTTCCTCCATAGCGCCACCCAGGCTGAAGACCTCTTCCCAGGAGCAGCGGATTATTCCATGCATTGGCCTACAGTCAATGGATGCAGTAGATGCACAGACTGGCTTTTTGCTACCATTTTGTCAAAGCTAACCTTGCTTTGCATTTGTGACGAAGGAATCATCTTCCCCTAGAGGCATGTGATTTCTTGCTAATGGTAAATGAGAATTTTGCATGTGTATCCCGCTTGTATGTCGATTAGGTTTTAGGTCGCAGATGAAACTGGGAAGTTCAACTTACATTGACGTTTTGCAGGCATTGAGGTTTTAAATCCCTGAGGAAATTTTAGAAGCATCCCCCACAAGGAGAAAGGACACTGACTTGAAAGAAAGCAGAATTAATGGAGTTTTATTTGTTTGTTTTACAAATGTAGCCATGAATTTAGGGCAATTTCTATGCATTCAAGCATTCGTGCTGAGGATAGCAATCATTGCTGAATCGTTAGCAATTTCCACTCAAATCAGTGAAAGGTGGCAAATGAAGCGCACAGGCAACCAGAAGTGTTTTAAATGGGATGATGGAGCAGGAGGCTGATGTTATTTTCTTCTTCTTTCACTATTGGGGTGCACTGTCCCACTTCCCTCCCTCTTTACCTGCCCTGCCTTTCCAAGAAACCCCTGGTCAGTCTGAACAACAGACCTCATGAGGTCTAGGGGTCCTATGGGTTTTCTAATCGTTGGACTCTGGCATTTAGGAAAGGGCTCAGCTCATACCTGAGCCTTTCCTCATAAAACCTGCCTCCTACCTGCTTATTTTCCTATAAATGAGGAAGTACACTCTTTTTTTGATCTCTGTGCTACTTGGGATGGTTCAGTTACAGCTGGCTGTCACATTAAGTATTACTGGAGAAGGGAGGAGACGGAGGGACAGACAGGCATGTGCGCAGGCTGTCATCATTTGTTTAGAATAAGAGCATTGCTTGAGTAGCCTGTGCTTCTGTTCAGGGTTAACGTCCCTGTCTCGGTGGTCTTGGTGGGGCAGCCCCAAGAATTTAGTCTCACTGCAGAGAGATGAGTCAGATGAATCGTTCTGTGGTTTTAATTAAAGTGTCTTAGGCAGGCAGCATTTCAACAGCACAAGGTGGCCATTTCACAGTCTGGCCCATGCTTATCTGTCCACAGGGCTCATGCTGGCCCCACCAGCACAGCGTCTCTGAATCTTTGCTGTATTTCTTCTCACTGTCTTCATGTGAGGTGGGGAGTTATCCCCATGGGTAGGTGCAAAACTGGGGCATAAAGGGGTTTCTAACTCCCTGAGGGAAACTATGACAGTACAGCTACTTCAGCATTAGTTAAAATACTAACCACTAAACCACTGGATGATCCCTCCCCTGTAGGGATTTGATGGGCCATGCTCAGGCTGGCAGATCTGTGAAAGCCCTGGCAGCGCTGTGCTACTCCGAATAAACACGAGACACGTCTCGGCCACCACAGAATGTGACACAGGGGTCATCTGGGTCTTCTTCCCAGTGCCTGGGATTCACCCGCTCCTCTCAGCACTTTTCTGTACAGATGTTTCCTGTGTGGAGCTGCTTCTAGTGAGAGTAGAAGATTTGTACGGGCTTTCTGTTTCTGGGCTTAGTGCTGCCTGGTACGTGTCTGTCAATCTTACACTTGTGGTATGGAGACATCACCTATCCAGGAGTGATCTTAGCTGCTAGGGTAGACCACAACACCAGAAAAAAAAGTCAAGGGGTTTCTATGTCTGATACCAACATAAATTTAGCTCTGCTGTGCAGACAGCAGAACAGAAAATGGGGTTTCCCTGGGACCCTTTTGGCTGGGGCAGCATCCCTGACCTCTGCTGTGAATCCAACGTTTGCAGTGGAAGGTGGTCTGAGATAGAGAGGAGTCCCCACTTATTAGGAGAACTAGCAAGGGCTGATATTTAGTGTGGATTAAGCAGCAGTGGCAAAAGCTGAATGAAGGTTGCAAGCACAGAAGTTGAACCCTTTCTCCTCCAGACCCTTTGAAAATGAAGTATATATTCCAGTGCAAGCCATGTGGCAGAGGTAACCTGATCCCCTGAGGCTGGTAGGAAGGCACACTTTCCATGGACGGAAAAGGCAGTTCACTTTGATAATGAATTTAAAAAACCCCAACTTTAAATTACCAAATTACTCTGAGGATAGAAGGGTGATTTTCAGGTAAAAAGTCCTCTGCTGGTAAAGGAATATTGGCTTTTCTGTAGCGTGAGCTGGATTACAGCACCACCTCAGGAGAAGTCCTAGTTTGGTCACTCTCAAAGTGTTCCAGCTTTGTGTAGTGATAAGAAGCTAATGTGACTGCTAGAACCCGTGCCAGATGCCAGGCATAGTTTTGATGAGTCTCTGACGTCTGTTAGACTTGTGATATTACATGCTTTTCAGTAGCTAGGCAGTGCTGCAAATACTAGGCTGTGATACCCTCTCAAACAACTGGCACTTAGATAAAGCATTTCCAGGCAAACAAACAAACAAATAAACACAGACTAAGAAAACACACATGCACATACAATGGAGGGAGTAGGCTTCCTAAGTGACTTGCTGTGCTCTGGGGAGCAGCAGAACAAGTGGTTTTCATTTTCCTGGTGTTTCACTTAACTGCTGTGTGGGGTTCTCTTCGTGGGAGGAGAGCCGAGCTTAATCGCTGGTTTCGTGTATGTCTCTGTGTGTGTGTATAAACAGTTTGTTTAGAAGTTGGGTCTGTTCAAGCTTGTGACAAGAGCCATCTGTCATTCACTTTCACAGAGCATCCCCAGTGAAGGTTTCAACCACTGCCAATCCCCGGTCTAATTTATTACTTTTCCTTGACAAATTAAATCGGCAGAGATTATGCAAAGAGCGCCTGAGGATGTTGATATCTCTCTGGTCAAGGAAGCCGGTTGGCCTAACTCTTCTGCTGGGCCAGCAGAAAGCCTCTGGTAGCCGTGCATGGACATTCCCTCCCTTTCCTCTATTGGAAGATGACTGACACCAGCATTGCTCCAAAGGCTCATCACTCTCCTCCCCCTTTTCTTAGCAGAGGCTGGTAGTAGGGGACCTAGGTAGATGTCTATGCCTTCTGGTGGCCAGTGCTAACCAGTTAGGCACAGGAGGAAGGAAGCACTGCCTTTATGCAGACCTTCCTCCTCCAGCATTTTCATCTGTGTTGGTTATTCCTTGAAGCAGGTGAGCCCCCACAGCTCCTTTGCAGTGAGGTCTACAGCAGCGTTCAGGGAGGGGGGCTGCAAAGGCTTTGCATGGTTGAGTGCTGTGTCATTGTACCCTCATGATACTCTGACTATATGTCTGTCATCATCTCGCGCTCTTTGCTTGTCAGCTTGCCGAGATGGAGCTCTTTAATGTGTGCGTAGTTCATTTCTGGGATTCTTAAACATACCAATAAAAATAATAGTAAGTATTGCAGTGAAGGAGGGTATTTTCTGGGGTCAGTGCAAGTTTTCCTGTTTTAAGGGGAGAAGACCTGGGCCCTGTTGTTTGTAACTAGTCAGTGAGATTTGCCTGAGTTCATTAAAAAGCAATCTTTCTTGGGGTCTCAGATGCCTCCGAGATATTCAAGCTGTGGTTCAAGGTCTAATCTCATAGGTTTCAATTAACAACCAAAAAAGAGACTATAAAACCTTCTTTTCTTCCTTAAGGTTTCAGTAGCAATGTGCATGCTTCGTTAATGAAGAATTTTAATGAAGGATGGATTCGTCAGACAGAAATAAGTACTTGATACAAGCAGTTTCATCAGCATGAGTTAATACAGAGAGGGAACCCAGGTGAAACCAGGCTGATATGCAGAGAGACCTTCTGTGAAGTCTGTTAACGTTAGGGTTGATAGAACAGCATGAGACATTAAAGCAAGTGGAGTTTGGAGGAAGAACACTCCTGCCTTCATCATGTTTCAAGGGCTCTGTCCATTACCGCGCAGTAAAAATGCCCAGAGACAGGCTGAAGTGTTTTCTGAATATGGTTTCTGACAACTGTTTTGTTCTTTTCTTGGAAACACTCAGGCCCTGTGATAAAAACAATGCCGATGGGCTATAACAGTATTTTGGAGAAAGGCAGACTAGCTCTGTGTTTCTTTTTTTAGCTCAGCAGCCATCAATGGCTAAGCAGATCAGATGTTCTACAATGTCGGCTACAGAGAGGAAAAGTGGATTCAGTGTAACAGAGATGTGGCATCTCTTGCAGGCATGGTCTTCTTACGGCTCTTTGGTTCCACACTTTTGCCTGCTGCTCGGTTTAAGTGGTCCATGTCTCTCTCCTTCTAGTGATAACAGCTACGTATGTGCCTACATTATCTGTCGTCTTGCAATTGTAAGAGCCTGGATTGAACAAGGTACTTAAGGAAGACAAGTTGCCATGCTTGTACAGATTTGTGATCCACTCAGTATCTCATCTCTGCTGCCGGGGCCCGGCTTCAAAAGCATCAGAGGGAAGTGCAGGAAGCAGCGACAGGCATACGTTGAGTAATCTGCCCTTAGTTTAAGTCTGTGAAAGTATTTGAGTCCCTCAAGCTAAGCATTTGGTACCTTGCTCAGTTGATGTCTCTGTAGAGAGTTTATTTTTAAGGTGTTATGGAAAATACGGACTCCTGCAGATGTTTCTTCTCTCTGGAGGATCCAGCAGAGAAGGGAAAGTCTCCCAAAGGAGACTATCTGGGAGCAGAATTCAATTTGGATTGCAAATGAGTAAGATACAGACAACAGTTGTGTATTGACTGTAATTGTACTGAGGAATCAAAATCAAGCAGACAGTTCAGGATAATTTTTTTTGTCTGGATGACAACTACTGGGATGGAACAAATGCATCCTCACTTTCTTTTCTATGCTTAAACTGAGGTCAGGAGTAGTTTGGGAATAACAATGCATGAGATGAGAATAGTTTTGCAACTGAGTTAGCAAACCTGCCTTTACACATGGCTATACAGCTCAGTGTCCCAAAAGCTGATGATGACTAGAGAGGAGCCGACCGCCATAGACATCAGGAGCTCCATTGACTTAAAATGGCAGGAGAGATGAGTTTTGGTGAGTATTTGTAGTTTGATTGTGGCAGCTGCAGGAGAAAGAAGGATTTGTTCAGCCCTTGACTTGCTTTCTGGTCACTGGAGTCTGAGATCATAACTACTGAGATGAGATGGTGGCATTTGGTCACCATTGTCCAGTTTCTCAGACACTGCCCAAACCACCATAAATACGCTGTAGAATCGGAACTGGCCCAAAACCTAAGCCCAAACCAACACTTTGGAAATGTCACAATTAGACCTGAAGAAACTTGGTGTTATAGATTGGACCAAACTAGGTAAGAATTTTATGCTTTGCAGAACCTGTTGAATGATGGAAGTTAATTTCCAGCACCTGAATAATCTGCTGTGTATAATTAATATGACATCACCTTGAAGAAACATATAAAGATCAGAGAGTTTATGAAGAGGAAACAGAGATTACATTGCCCAGTCATAAGTCCACTACTGCTCTTTATTACAGCAATATGTATGTATTTATTAAAAAGTTATTAAAAGAGCAATATATTTACTTTTGTTACTAATGATTTTCAAGCAATAACAGATAAAAAAGTGTGGAGTAAAGATTTAAAACAATCCAGTTCAATAAAAATGCAACCCTGAAATCCTCTTTTGTGGTGTAATACCATCACTTTAGATTAATCAGAAATGGCAAATTTGGACAGAAGTCAGGATTTGCACTCCAGAGGTAATGCTGATACTCCAACATTTGTTTCTGTCCAAAATCAGGGAGGAAAAGCAGAATTATTGAAAACTCATTGCAAAGTCAGTGCTCAAAGATTTGTTAGAAGAAGCTGAAACATTTTGGTTAACATTATGTGGCAAGTCTTTCAGTGGTACATGGACATATAGGAGTTGTAATTTGAATGTGAAGCCCTTTCTCTCCTCTGTGAAGTAGAATTCCAGAACAAACCAGAAGTTCGAGGACAGCTGCATAGCTACATGCTCCCATGCTGAACCAGGACACTTGAGCAGAAAAGAGCCCATCTTGATCTGTGAAATAGATATTCTGTCCAAGGAGCTTTAAGTACAAATTCCGTAAGAGAGTGAGGCACCAAAGGCAGCTCATAATAATGAATATTTTGCTTAAACCAAAATACCCAGGCGGAAATAGCTTAGCGCTAAATTGACATGGTCATAGTAAGACAGTGAAGATCTAGGGAATAGAGTTTGAGGTGAGGCTTTGTGTGCCATGAGAAGGATCTTATTTACTATTAACGTGGGAGATGGAAGCAAGACTGAAGGGTCAACCCATTCTTCCTCTGTGGGCGCAGCCCATCTTCTGAGGCTGGAGTGTGCAGCTTACACAATTTACACTACAGATGCATGAACAAAGGATTATTCAGTTCAAAAATTGAACCAAAAAGTGGAGAAGGGGAAATAAGTTCAGAGCAAACTGCAGTGGAAGGTTTTGAGGACATTTCTGAAGGCAGGGGTTGGGTTTTGTTGTTTTTTGTCATTTTTATTTATTAGTTGGGTTTTTCTTTTTAATTGAGATCAATTTTTAAACAAAAAAGGCCACTTTGTAGCACTTAAGTCTTTGAAAACAGAAGACTAAAAAAAAAGAATTAAAAGCTTTGTTCAGAAAGTGCTGAAAGGAAACATTTTGACTTTTCTGAAATAAAAGATTTCATATGAAAATGTGGAAATGGCACGTTACAAATGTTTCAGCTGTCCTCTTTTTTTCAACAAATTCAACCGCTCAAGTTGCAAAAAGTTTGCGTTTCTTCTCCTGTGCTCCAGATCAGCTCTACTTTTAATGAAATGGAATAGATAACAAAAGTTTTACTCGCTTTTATAGTTTCTCAAACTGGGAAGGAAAACATTGCCATCCATGGGAATATCTTGGCCTCACAAGCTTTTCACTTCATTTATGCAAAGAGTTGAGGGTTTACATATATGTATTTGTTTTCTGAGGACCAAATTCCATTTCAAACTAAGGTCACGGGTCTTGAACAACAGTGGTTCTTCCCAGAGAAATACTCTGACATGGATTCTGAGTCCAGAGATACCATCCAAGTTTTGGGTGGACTGTAATCTAATTTAACTACTTAACCTAATTTAACTGCTCATGAGATGTAGTCGACTGAAAAAAACAATTTTGTTTCCAAATTCTGTTAAGAAATGGAAATACTTTAACTTTAGCATACGGGCCAACTGCATCCTACGTAAAATAACCTCATTATAATTAAGCCAATCAGGTGAATGAATAATCATGGATTTCACAAGTACTCTCTTTTGCTGCCTCTTGAGCCCAAATTTATCCTCAATAATTTATGGCTCTTACCTGAAGCAGCTCAGATAAGTTAGGTATGGGGAGAATCTAATTCTCCAGTCTCTTCTTTGGAGTTACTCTCTTTTGCAGTAAAATATATACATATACATGCTTTCATCTTGAAGGGGGAGAACTTCATGGTAGTATGCACTACTGTCAGCTGGTTATGTGAGAGACCATGGTCTAAATCCATACTTCACATCACTAGGAAGGGGCCCTATAAGCTATGCTGGGGTGGGTTAGGATTTCTGCCTGGTTTTCTGTTCTCCTTTTGTTTGCTGCTTTCCCAAGAGCATTGAAAATCTGAGTTTCATCCTAGCGTGGAAGAGAAAAAAAACGTAAAACTTCTTGTGGGACAGGACATTCTGGTGCCCGTCTTGTGGGTGTGCATGACTGCTCTCTCCGAGAGATGCGTAAGGAAAAAAAAGCAAGAAGCAGATGTCTCTGTGGCCTGTGGCAAGGGGAGCAAGGATGCGTGCGAGGGACTGACAAATTCCTGCCTTGAAAAAGGCTCCCAAACTGGAATTTATGAGAATCCATCTATAATAAAATGCTCTTAACTTAGTGTCTGGCTGTCATCCGGGTGCATCCCAAGACCGGTGGCATAAGGATAAAGCTGCCACATCACACATTCCTTGCTATCACCACAGCTTCTCTCTTCAGGAAACAAAATCTTTCCTGGTCTGACAGTTCTGAAAATTGAAGCAAGAAAACCTCAGCGATGTTGCTGTACTTGGAAGCGCATGCAAAGCATGGCAGTCTTCTGAGCAAAACTTTTCCATTGCTCGCACTACAAAGGCAAGATGCAAATAGCAAATTGGCAAACTTGCGTTTTAGAAGATTCTGCGCATATCTGAGGGAACAGAAACATTACCGCAAGATTGCTGAAAAAATAGATTGATGGTTTAGTTGTGTGGAAGATGTGTATGGTCAGCAAAGGCATGTCCGCTCTCATGAGCTAAAGCAAGGGCAAACTCCTCACCCTGCTGAAGCCCAGGGGAGGCTCAATGGGACTCACCCCAAACGTTATTAGCGATTCTCCGGCAGGGTCCGTGGGTAGAGGCATTAGTTGGGTCTGCCCTGCCTGATGCTCCCCTCAGACAATTGTCAATGAATCGGTGGTTGGGAAAATCCCTCTTGGTTGGGACGAGGTGCGGTGCAAGGCGTAGTGTTAACACCATGCAGCCTCCACCGGTGGGGAAAGGTGGACTATTTGCAAGGGCCTTTCAGAGCAGGAATGAAACGTGGATGCTCTGATTCACCCTACAGAGGAGGTTATCAAGCCCGGAGACGGTCACAGCCCTCTGAGCTGCAGAAGTTGGATACCTGATGCAAGGTGTAGGAAGATGCTTGCCTGGGCAGGGAGAAAGGCATGACCAGACTGCCAGGTGGCTTGGGGTTTAATAAAAGTTGGACCTGGGCAATTTAAGTCTGGGAATTATGAAAAGAAGCTATTACAGGACTTCATGATGTTAATGTCATTTTTCTGACCGGATCCGCTCGATAACCCTAGTAAATCCTGATGATGACTCAATTTTCTATTGTCAGTGCCAGCACAGAGCGACACCAGAGACCACAAGGCAGAGAGAGAAATGCTGAGACAGCCTAATGGAGCATGCAGCTCAGCCTAAACAACTTGCGTGATTTGTTTTGTTCTTTTAATTCTTGAAAAGAATTAGAAAAAGATGGCAAATTTCACCAGAAGTGAAACAAAACCACAGGGCTCTTTGTCTGTGGATTAAGTGTTTTCAAGAACTAGCAAGAATAAATGTTTTCCTGTTTTCACTCTGTTTTCTGTACCTTAAGCCATGTAGGATATTTGCTGAGACTCACAAGTTTTCTTATTTGGACTCCATTATTTTAGAGAACTTGTTTTGCAGAACTGTGCATCCCCAGGAAGGAAATTAAGGTCAGAGATGACAAAAACCCACCTAAGGGTCTGAAATACTTTTAGTTTCTCAAAGACCACCCCATGTGGGAATGATAGATTTAAAAATGGGTGGAACCTCTAAGCCTGGAGTTGTATCAAGTTATTCATGAAAAATCTCTGAGATCTTTGTGTGGACCCAGATATTTGGGTGGTACTTTCTCACTGTTTCTTAAGAAAAAGCACGGTGGCCTCACAAACTGCAAACTAGCCCTGCTTTTTCTCTGGCTTTAAAAATAACTATGTATCTTGAAAAGCTGTCTCAGCAGTAGTGAAGGAGTGGAAAAAAAAGTGTATTATATCCCCATGGTTTCATACAGTGCAGCTGTGCTAACAGAGTGCATTGAGCCTGAGACCAAAGGAAAGGCACGAAATAGTCCATAAAATGATCAGGTGAATCTAACAGTAAAGCTTCACGCAACAGGGAGACCTGTTGTCCAGCTATCCCCTTGCAGATGTGAGGTTTTTACCAAAATCAATGGGAAAGTTATGTTCTGATAGGAAGTCTACCTTACATTGAATTAAAATAGTTAAATATTCTTACAATATATTTGGATTAAATATCTATATTTTGTGGGATTAATTTTTTTTATTTTACTTCTGGTTGAACGTCTGTAGGATGATGATGAGATTTGAAAACAACCAGATCTCTAGATATATTAAATCAGTTTTTAAAAAATGTCATTTTTTTGAAAGCCACAAGCATTCATCAACACACAGCCTTCAACAGTCCCTCCTAGGTCTTGGGGTAATTATTAGTAGTACAGGAATAATGGAACAAGTATTGACCAAATGTAATATACAGTTGCCACTGTGGAGCTATTCCCCGTGCGTGGACTCTAAAGTACAAGTGGTTAGTTTATAACCCTCTTTAGGTTACAACATTTTAACATTTCTTCAGTGTTTATTTATTCTCTTCCCAAAGAATGTTCTGAAATACCGAGTTTACAACCTGTGGCTCATGTGATGGTAGTGGAAACAATTAAGCCAGAAGCTTTCAAAGCCACCACTGGGATTTTGATGCCCAAACTCATTAATTTTAATAAGAAGTGAGCTGCTAGTCGTCTTAAGTGGTTTCTAAAATCTCAACCCATAAAAACACCTCTCTACTGGTTCCAGTTTACTAGGAGCTCAGAGCAAGGTAAACACGTGTAACAAAATAGTAGGTGTTAAAAGGTGGAAAGTATGCATTCAGATGTCTCTAAGACCATTCAAGGAACAAATGGCAGCCCCAACCTTGAGCTGGCAGATGTGGGCTGATGTGGAGGCTGCTCCTACCTTCAGCGTCTAGGGGAATTACTGACTGATCAGAACATGAGGCACAATTTCA
Source organism: Burhinus oedicnemus (assembly GCA_008921705.1). NCBI lineage: Eukaryota > Metazoa > Chordata > Aves > Charadriiformes > Burhinidae > Burhinus > Burhinus oedicnemus. Next base: position 801,344 of record VFFE01007035.1, on the reverse strand, counting down.
GTGGCAAGGAGAAGAAAGTCAATGGAAACAAATCTTAGCAAGAGCTCCGTTCCAGCTGTGATGATCACATTGCTTGTCAACTTTGGGCTCTCTCACATCTGCTCCATGTTCTTGCCTTCGTAACATGTTTCTGCCCACCACAGCCTTGTGGCCAGGATAGTGCTCTTCTCCCCAGTGTGCAGATGGACGGCTTGGTTGCAGGAAGACTTGGGTGAATTCACACCACGCAGTGAAGAGCAGGGGTATCTAGACCAGTACCAGAACAAGCTGTCCTTGGGCACTATCAACCAGCTAGTGTTCCCATTGCTTTGGCTTAAGTGCAGGAGGTGATGAGGCCAGGGCTTTCTTGCCACCCATTGCTGCCTGCTGCTATTGCAGTTACCCACATGGTGTTTGTAGATGCTTGGTCCAGGTCCTTCCTACCTGCCTAACCTATCCTATCCAAGTTTGCACCATGTTATCTTCCAAGCTGCTAAATGGCTCTATTTGCACATTGTTACTTCACTGATCTACGATCATGGTTGGATAAAAATTAAGAACTGTCTGCTGTGGCCTGAGGGACCCGCCCAATGCAAACCTATGAAAGCCTTTCCTTTTACATGAGTCTGGAGATGGCTTTGCTTCAGCCGTGAGCCTAAAAAGTCTTGAAGGCTTCGGAGAGCACCAAGATCTCTCAAAGAAAGTTTCTGCACTGATGAAAACTCACCCTCAACATGAATCACGGAAGAAAGTCTTAATGGGGAAAAAAATCCAGAACCAGTAGATCTCTGTGATTTAAAATGGAGCACAGAGTGAGTATGAATGAGTTTGAAAAGGACTCACCAAGAGTCTGAATGCTCAGGAAAAGAGGAAAAATATGGGATTTTCTTGTGTCTTTTATTAATGAAAGCAATCTTGGAGAATTTTAGAATTAGTTTAAACAAGTGTCTTTCTTTTCTGTGTCTGTTATATGATCTCTGAAGAACTTCATTAATGTTGGCTACGAGTGACAAAGTACTGTAGTTTTTGCCAGCGAGTCTCGTAGTAGCAACGATTAATTCTCAGTAGCTATTGGAAGGACCTTTGGGTGAAACGTGATGCAGTGGAAATAGAGATGACCATCTTGACTGCTATTGTAATGGACTTCAAAAAAATCAAAAAGAAAAAAAGATGCCATTAGTAGTAGATGTGACTTTTTTGGAAAAGAACAAAATGTTCCATAAATGAAACATGTGGTTTCACTTGCGGCATATTTTGTACATTGTCACCAATGAAGTTTAGGATTTTTTATTACTTTTTCATTAAAATGTCTTACTGGTTTCGCTCAGGAGGCAAACTTTTCACATGGCTTTAATTGTTTCTGTCATAAAAGTCATAGCATACATGTATTAGAAATAGTTTTGCAGACCACAGCTTCATATTTCCTATTAATCCTCTTCCATTTTCTTTACCTACAACTCATTGGGCCATCCCAGAGACAGAAGAATTTTCTCTCTTGCAATTAAGACCAAACAGGAACTTCTACTGAAGTTAGCGAAAAAACCATCACTTTGTGTCAGTATTGGTTTATTAGATTTTTGTTTGAGATATCTTAGCTCACAAATGTAAGTTGACATGGCCACATATCAAAGGAGAGAGTTTGTATTGACTTTTGTCTAAAATTAGTGAAACTCTAGAAGATGAAAATAAGAAAAGATCTTTTTCTGCATAGTTCCAGTCAGATGCAAGAGGTGGTAGTATTTCAAACAGGAGTGAAGAGGTCTGGCAGTATTGTTTCAAGGCGGCTTTGGACAGGTCGTTCACCCCCTTTTTTGCTTCATGTCTCTGTTATACAAAACCTGCTGGAGTTAAGGTCTCGTACATCCCATCCCAGCAGCCTCACTGCTGACCATGGGCTTCCCCATCAACACTCCTAACTTGGATGAGCAAGCATAATTATTATTGCAGTCAGAACAATGACTTGTTTTCCACAGACGATATCCAAAGTTGAAAAAAAAAAAAAAAAAAGAAGGGAACTAGTGTTATCTCATTAATTTACGATCAGCTCCTGTTAAGGTATCTGTTTTCCTCAGAGAGAGTCACAGTTTTGCCATTTAACCTTCAGCCCAGCGGGGGAGGTGATGTTGACCCCAACCGCAGGCTCTAAAGCCTGTAAGAAGTAATTAAAATGCCAGAAAACAGCAACAGCGTATCAACTACCTTTTCCTTCTTTTTCAGTTTAGTGTTTATTTGAAAGCTTGCTAGGAAATGCCACTGCTGTCTTTAGTTGCCGCCCCGGAGCCTTTCTCCTTGTACAACTTCTTAGCAGCTAGGAGCACCCACCAAGCAGTGCAGTCCTCTGCTTTCACTTTTTCTTAGCACAATCCCTTGCTAAATGTTTAAATGTTGTGTTTTGCAGTTCAAGGATGACAAAGACAAGCCCAGCCTTAGAAGGGTCCTCGGCGACAGCCCTGCCTGCTGTCCAGCTTTCTGAGCAGGTCCCGCTGACTTCTCCTTCCCTGAAGCCCCTGCAGATGGACGAAGAAGACAGCCTGTCTCCTCACCTCCTGTTGCCAGACAGCATCAGCCAGCTGGAAGAGTTTGGCAGGCAGAAGAAATGGCACAAGAAGCAGCACAAACACCATCGCCAGAGGCAGTTCAATGACCTCTGGGTTCGGATAGAAGACAGGTGGGTCACATCTTTTATGGTCCCTGTCCTCTTCCTGCTGTCTCCTAACTAGCTGCTCTTTACAGATCCCCAGTTCTTCTTGATTAGACCATAAAGAGGGTTGGAGAAAGGCTACATGGGAGAGACAGGGAGTGTGGTGATGTTTTTAGAGCATGATGAAGAACTAGGAAGAAGGCTTATAGGCACGTTTGGTCTAAAAGTAAAGAGAACTAAAGCTAATGCTTAGAATATTTGAAATATACAGAAACAAAGACTTGTCAAAGTAAAAACAGGAAAAAAATGATGATGGAAAATATTCTGAGTTTTCCCTCTTTCTTCCAATACTTATTTTCCAATCTTTACTGTCAGTTTTCAGCCCAAAGACTCGGCCATTTTCCAACCATGCAGAATACTCCTGGGAGTTTTTAAGATTCTGACATATCTGACTTTCAGTCTTCTTAACTGTGTTCTGAGACTGAAAGGTTTTAACATCTCAGACTGCACTTAAAAGAGCAAACTGAGGCAAAAATGAAGTCCTCTATGTGAAGAGAATGGAGGTAGGCACATTTCCGTGGCGCAATGCCAATCTAGGCCCGCAGTTAAAAACTCCCATTCAGTGTTTGAATATCAGCCTTCATGTGAAGGGCTTCTTGATGTATGCATTTAGTATTCCTGGGCAATTTATTCTCCCACGTCTAAAACTGGGAAAGCTCTTAGTGCCTTTTTCCAGACCAAGCCATGGGCGTATAGGCAGCCACGATGTTTATAGATCTGCTAACAAGTAAAAGGAATGAAATAATCTGTTTGGAACTAGCTGCTCGCTTATACATGTAATGATTGTCTCTCTTTGAGCATTACTCTTATTGCCATTTTCATAACACCTAAATGCCTTGCAAGTAAAATGAGTCAGTCTCTCACAGGCTTGTCCCTTTGCTAAGGAAAAAAATTCCACATATTTGTGTTCTTGGATTTATTTTTTTTTTATTCATTCTTTTTAATGGAGCAGTTGCCTCATTTTTGTTGTAGTTGTATTGTATTCTCTTCTTGGAGTGAGTGATGTAAAGGTTGTTATTAAGGTGGTGCATATTAATCTTAATGTAGTAAGGCTGTTTCTGAGGTTAATGCCAGCCTTGGTAAGAAGGATCGGATCTGGATTCACCTGTTTTGTTCTTAAGTGTGTTCACTGGTTGGATCATTTCCACGGAGGATGTTTAAGCATAAGCTAAAAGACATTTGGTCCTACATAGTTGATTACCTTGAGGACAAGGGATTTTTCTATCTTTCTTCTGCCCAGGGGATGCCAAGATGTGGCATCTCATGATGTCCCAGCGTTTCACAACAGCCTCTGGTCCAGCTCACCATATGTATCATACAAGCGAGGTGCTTAAATCATCAGATCTGGTGGGATCCTGGCAGTTTGGCACAATCCTCCTGCCCGCATCCTATCTGTCCAGAAAGGAGATTGGATATTAGGCCTGATATGGCTCTGGAAAGGTGCAGCCAGGGGCTTAAAGCAGTGGTGCTTGCATAGCTTTGTCAGACTTTTGTGCCTTTTGCTGCTTTTATTTCCGTAAGAAATGTTCCTAGAAAAAGTACTTAAAAGGATAGTTTGCCAGGTTAGAGTTAGATTATTCACTTTGTGCTCCTGCGAGATTTCATCTGAATCAAAACCTTTTATCCCTCTACTTCCATTTCATAGGGATGGAGATTGGGGTAAGGAAACATAAGTTTCTGCTCCCACCACGCTGGTGATGAACCAGACGCTGTGTGTCGCCTGCCTTGCTGAAAGATCCCAGGGAGATATTAGTGGGAGATCACAGCCCTAGAAATGAGGAAAGGCTGCAAGAAGGGAAGTCTGCCTTAGTGCTTTCAGATGGTTTTAGTGCTTCTAGGGTTCTGGAGTAACTTCTGGTGTTTTCCTAGGAACAAACAGAACAAAAAATACAAACTGTTCAGCTAAATCAGAGACTCACAACCAGCTCTGGTTTCCCCATAAATTGGATGGGGTCTCAACTTTCATAAACCAGCTGCTGCATATTGTGCTTTTGGCAGTTGTGTTTCATCAGCATTAATTGCAAGCTGGACCTTGCACAAGGCAATAAACAGTGAGTTCTCTCTAACTGGTTCCTTTCTGATTGGCAAGAAAAGAGCAGAAATGTGTGCCTGTCACCAGATTTTGTAGCGTGATCATTCTTGGGAAGAAACAGCTAGGATGGCTAATAATATGGGCAATGGAGTCTTACCTGTGCAGGAGAGAAGCATGTGAACTTGTATTGTGTTGCCTCAGTAATGTTCACCAGCACTCAACAGTGACACTGTTAGCATTCATTTCTGGAGGATAATTAGCGTGCTAGAAGCTCACACTCTGGTCTGTCCTGTAGATCCATTGTGAATTTACACATACTTAAATTGGAGTCCCCCCATGTTCTATATGGACTGAGGTCTCTGCATATAGTATTACCTTGAGCTATGGCCGCATATTTCCAAATGGTTCTTCTTCCAGTTTGAGTTTCCTAACTCACCTGTTGTCACCTGAAACGACTTGTTCACCTTTGAGACAAAGTAGAAGGATTTAGGTCATTGTTATGGCTTTTGGGTGAAAGCTGCAAAGAACTCATTGTTTCCGTGCAAGGTCTCCAGAATTCAGTTGTTTGAGCTGCCTTTCAACCTGAAAAGTCAAAGAGAAATATACAGGTGCAGGACAAATCCAGGCAAATCTAAACCAGATTATTGGTTCTTGGATGAACCTCACTGAACTGTGAAATGACTGTGTGTCAGAGCTGTGACTACAGCTCTTTTCCAGAGCTTTATTGACCGTGGATTAGAGGACTTTATGAGCCATGAATTGCAGGGCTTTTATGCACTGCGCATTTCTAGGCTATCTCATACACTTCCATGGAAATCTTGGGGTGTTTTTTTAAGCTACCAACACAGAAACAAAGGAAATGAACAGAGAAGAACAATCTTAAAGAAACATCAAAGGTCTCACTCGAACCTATAAAAGCCAGGAAATCCATAATTAATGGTTCCACTAAGACTTCAGCTCACACAGTCATTTGGGTCTGATTTGAGGTTATAGCTACAATCTGAAATGGCCTTGTGAAAAATGAGTCATCATTTAATGTCACACATCATTATTAGTATTTACTTTCAGTTATACCTTGGAGATTGTCCTTTTCTTTTTGTCCTGTCTTAACAGCTGAGGCATTTGAGTTGGCACCCCTGAGTGGACGGTGTTTAGATTTGTGTGTTGGAGGGTTAGTGCCGCTGTGGAGGATGAGAAAGCTTCTGCTCTGTCTTCTCCCTGTCTTTGACAGAGCTAAGATTTGCTGATCTCCTGGGTAATCAGCTACGCTGAAGGCTATTAAAAAATAAAAAATGCCGATGAAATGTGTGGTTTCCTCTCCCTTCTGCCTCCTTCCCCCCAAATCTAAACAAAATGAAAACGTCCTGCCTGGCTGCAGTTTGTGTTTGAAAACGTTTGTCAAGAATCAAAATTAAACGGAGATTTCAAGTAGCAGGATTTTTTCTTTAGCTCCTTGATTTTGCAGAGATGTGCAGATCTGAAGTCTGTCTTTGGGAGGAATTTGAACTTAGACAAAACTGAAACCCTCGCTAGCTCCCGTAGCCAAAAGCCAGCTGGGGCAGCAGGGAGGGGAGGCAAAACCCTTGGGCTGGAAGGCTGCAGTTTGGCATACAGAGTGTGTTATTGTTCCTGTTGACACTGTGTTAGCTAAGCTTCCCCTTGTAATATATATAATTAATTACAGATCATTCACTGGCTTCTCACTATGAGCTGCTCAGTTAATTGAAAGAGTAGAGAAATGTCTGTGACGTTTCAGAGCAGTCAGTGAAGGCCAGGTCAGGATCGCACCTTTCTTCTAGCGGGCAAACGGTTTAAGGCTACAAACAAAACCAGCCCAAGGGAACGGAGAACCTCTCCCGGCTGTGGGGGGAGCATGTTAGCTTGTGGGGCTCTAAAACAGGGCGGGAGGAAAGCTCCTGCGGAAACAGGAGGGATGGAGAGCAGTTAGTAGCTGGCAGGGTGTTTTGGGAGGTGTGAGGTTTGGAAGGAGCGATGGCAGCTGGGAGATGTGAAAGAGAGAAATACAGTGGTGGAAGAAAGAATTCGAGAGGATGTAATGGGCAAATTCAGAGCTTTGTTCCCACTGCTGAGGAAGAGGTCTGGGTGAAGATGGTGTTTGGGGGGACACTGAGGACACACCGATGCTTCACTTGCACAGGAAAGAAATTAAAGGAAAAGAATTGTTATCAGAAGAGAAAAAAGAAATTCTTTTCCTAGATGTAAGCTCAGCCCTGCAAAACCTGCCGTTAGTGGGAAATGAAATGAATTCCCCCTGTAATTGGAAATGGCATTTCTCTGATAGCCCAGTGCTGACTATTCAACCACAGATGAATGCAATAACATCACAAATACCAGCTTCTTTTGGAAGCAACCGTTATTTTAGACCAAAAAAAAAAAAGTTATACCAATGATGGATGAAGGGAGACAATGTGTAATAAACTGCACTAAGTGTGCCTGTATAGAGTGAACCTTATCAGTTTGGATGGAATTTAAGCACTTAGCCTGTTATCCTTTCTTTCAAGACAATGCAGTGATGGAAAACAGAACTCTGTCAACTCAGACAAACTTTTAATTTCACTTAACTGCATCTGAAAGGTAAATTTCAGTAAATGAATCCAAATTGCTTCCTTTTCACAACACACGGTGCTGAAATACAGTACTTAACTTCATTAAAGAAAAGGCTGCTTTTCTTTAGAGGAGACCTAGACACTTTTGAAGTCTAACAGGTAAATTGTGGTCAGATGATTTCCCTCCATATGGTAGCTTTGAGCTTGAAATTTCCATCACTGGGGCCTTGTTTGTTTAAATTACTCTATCCGCCTCCCTGGTAAGGATACTGCTCAGAGAGTGCATGCCTACTGATGCTCATGGGGAGGGGGGATCACTCCCTTCTCCAGCCTGTCTCTGTGCAGCAGGGTAAGCAGTTGCCACCATTGCATTTATTTGCCCCATGTTTGACCAAGGATGAGGATGCAACTTCAAGACTTTTCTAACTTGTTATATTGAACCTGTCTCCCAACGGGACTACTCCAGCAGCCAGGAACAGCGGGAGCGTAGGTGTGTTGGATTCCCACCTTCCCTTCCTTGTCACACCTCATTGCTGTTTGGGGCTTAACTGTGTTGTGTTGGCTTTTCTCCAGCACTTCTGTCTACCATTTCCTTCACGGTTCTCCTGGCAGGATTTCCTTCTCAGGAAACTT
>VFFE01007035.1:719616-777475 GCA_008921705.1 Burhinus oedicnemus | reverse complement strand
CTCCAGCCTGTCTCTGTGCAGCAGGGTAAGCAGTTGCCACCATTGCATTTATTTGCCCCATGTTTGACCAAGGATGAGGATGCAACTTCAAGACTTTTCTAACTTGTTATATTGAACCTGTCTCCCAACGGGACTACTCCAGCAGCCAGGAACAGCGGGAGCGTAGGTGTGTTGGATTCCCACCTTCCCTTCCTTGTCACACCTCATTGCTGTTTGGGGCTTAACTGTGTTGTGTTGGCTTTTCTCCAGCACTTCTGTCTACCATTTCCTTCACGGTTCTCCTGGCAGGATTTCCTTCTCAGGAAACTTCCATGATCACAGTCCCTATCAGGGACTGCCCCCAGTCTCCAGGGCACGGCACGCAAATATCTACTCATCAGAAAAATCTCATGGTTTGACAGCTTGGGTACGAGAACCTGCTGTCACACTGAGTGGTCTCAAAACACCTCCTGGGCAAATGCTTCCTCCCAGTTCCTCGGTAGAAGCTGAATCTTTGTATTTTCAACTGACCTAAAATCTTCTCTTAGTTTGCCCAGATTTTTATGAACTCTGGTGGCTATACAGTGGGCTAAAGAAGACATTTTGGGCAGTGAAGCAGTGTGTCAGTTGGTCCTTCAGTCTCCCCATGTTGCATGCCTCTCTTGAACATGTAATCTTGCTTCTGTGAAGGCATCCTCAGTTCCTTCTGAGCAGAGAAAAGCGTGGGGAATACTGCACTTTCCCCTTCTTAGTTTCTTACTGTTTCCATTCGATCCCCCTTTAAGATGAGCAGATGGCTTGATGCCTCCTGTAAACGAGCACTGACGTTGGCAATTCTTTCATCGTGCCCTTTGCACAGCCTCAAGTACGCAAACCCTCCAGTAGAAGTAAAAAAACAGCACGATATAACTCAGTGCAGTATAAATAAGAGGTAAATCTCCTGACTGTAACATATGATACGGTGATGACATAGCTTCCCTCCCTAGATGGTTTTTATTGAGGCTTCTTGGATTATCAGGTTGGTCAGAGTGCACAGAACATATTAATTAAAGCTGTGAAATCTGGACTCAGCACACAAGTCTCTCATGCATCGCAGTAACGGATGGGAAGTCCTGACGTTCATGTCCAAAACTCTAGCATCCCCACGCTAATAGACCTTCCCTGTCAGCTGGCCATGAGTGATAACTTCTTTCCCCTTGTAAAGTCAAAGAGTTAATTTGTTATCCTCCAGATGGGGCTGAAAAGATGTGCAGCCACACTTTCACCTGCTACACACACGAAAAGATCTGTATGTTTTACTTTGTTCTGTTGTTCTCTGTAATATGCTGCCACTGTGTGATGGAACGGAGATAAATTGAAAAAAAAAATAAGCAAAACCCTTGCATATTTACTTTCATTATTGCTTAAGTGTCTCACTACCAGTATGAACAATTCATATGAAGCAGTATGCATGCTCTATTTTAATGAAAGCTATAAATACCTGAAAACAAAATCATTAGAGACAAAGAGCATAGAAGTCTATTGGAAATAGAGACATAATTTGTATATAGATTTCAATTTTATTTCATGAAACTAAATTCTTTATTGGTAATTCATTAGGTGTTTTATTTTTGTGAAATTTAAATCCATCATGAATATTAAATCCATATTTTTGAAGGCAAGCAAGAAACAAAATTGGAACACAGGAAAGCTAGGATTTTTGAGCAGTGAGGTATCTTTCAGCACTGGATATCCAAGAACACTTTCTGCTCCTTCCTCCTCAATGCTGATTAAGATTGAAAATACAATGCAGGATATTTTATGGAACTTATTAGGAGATTTCTCTTGCTTTCTTGTTTTCTACTTTTCATTTGATATGCATTGAGTACAGATAGCCCATATTATATATTTATATCTGCCCCAGCCTAGTGTATTTCTGACTTGGGCTGAATATCGCCCTGCTATTGCAAGCTTTGTTAAGCCACCACAGATCTGTCTGATGCAGCACAAACAAAATGTTTGCTTAGGGTTCAGTTTCAAGAAGGAGCAGCTGCTGAGTTATGATAACCTCTTCCTCTCTGATGCACATCCCCACTTGCTCCGCTGTTTCTCAGCCAGCACAGTCTCATTTCCCCACCCAGTGCCAGGACTCCTCTTGATTTTGGACAACCTGTTAACTTTTCAGTTCCATGGTTCTCCATTTTCTGCTTAAATATTCTCTTTCTCCAATATTCTTTCTACCTGTCCTTTTTAACTCTGGCTGCATGCGCTTGGCATGGGCCCTGGAGCAAGGAGTAGGAAGGAACCCCTCCAGCATCTCCATCTTCATCCCCAGACCTGTGCACTCACCTCCACCTCTCTGAGCTCAGTTTGCAGGAAGCCGTGATGCTCCAAACACTGCACTTCACTTTGCAGTCAGTCCATGCCAATGGAAGTGTGAGCTTTTGGAGCCTCCAGCCTTCAACAGAACCTCTTTGAGATGGGGGCATGTCTCACTTGTAGCCAGCATGTCTTTGCCATCTGGCATTACTGCAGACTGCGGTAGGTAGGAGGCATAGCGAGGCATCCTTCTTCTTCACTTTTTAACCATGAGGTAGATCTTCTCCGTGTTATTTCATCTTCTTTGCTTTTCCTGCCATTTTCACACAGATGTATGTGTGGCCAAGAACAGTAGAGACTGGACAAGACAGTCAGCATTGCCTTCATTTATTCTTTGCTAAATTTATGGACATTGTAAAGCAGTCCAGGCTCTTTCTGCTAATGCTTTTACTTCTCTTGAGAACTTGGCAGCCTTGTGGGCAGTATCTGTGATGATGGCCAATGCCTGGAGTGTTGGGGGTTTGCTGGGGGCGAACTGTGGTCTAGACACCTACAATAATAAGTCATTAGCAAAACCTTTATGCTTATGCATTTTTTTAATTTTTTTATTTCTCAGGCATCAGAAATGCACGTACAGTTGGCATTAAGCTGGAGAAAAGGGTCCTGTGGGTATAAATGTAGAAGCAAGTTTATTTTACCTACAGCTTGTTTTAATGTTAATGTTGAGCTACCATGGTTGAATAGGTTAGACTCTGTTTAAGTCTTGAGATGCCCATCCACAACTACTCAGTCATAAAAATAAGGTTTCCGGACTGGACCTACAGTACAAAGTGTCTCCTGTGGAGCGAGGCAAAAAAAGGAGGGCACTTAGTCCACCGAAAGAGTTAACGCTAAGTGAGTTTGACCGTCTTCTGTGTTAATGCAAGGCTTTTTCTCCGGCTATTTTTAGTCTGTTCCAGCAGTGTATCCCACTGTGGTCTGGTATGCAAGAGCTTTGCTGTGAGGTTTGCAAACACTTGTATTTCTGTGTTGTGAGAACAGAGCGTTTGTGTGTTATTGGAGCGTGTGTTCCTTCGGCGACTGAAAGGAAGGGCAGACCGCGCATGTGATCCATGCACATGTTTATTGTTGCCTGTGAATAACCATGTACAGCAAATGGGCTCTGGAAGAAAGCTTGTTAGCAGATGTCGTCATGGCCTTTTCAATTTATAAATATGAGCCTTGACATTTATATTTTCCATATCCAGGGCTTTCACTAGCCAGATGTTCTGAGGATTGGCTCCTTGGAGCCTTTAACTGTGACTCCTCGTGGCATATTGTCTATCACACACACAAAAAAATAAGAAAGTATTTCTGGCTCCTATCAAACAGATAAGAAAGGAAAATGCACTGAGTACTCTCAGGTAAAGGGAATTCCTCTAAATCTGAGATGCGCTTTAACACAGCTCTACAAAACTCTTTACGTTCACTCAGCTGAAAAATAAGTCGTCTGGTTTAACAGGCAGAGAAAATTCAATACACAGTAGCGCCTTTACCCTGCTGTTCGGGGTGGGCGCAGAGCGTGGTTTGTGTTAAACTTGCGAGGCTGACTGCACTTGCAGGCACTGTGAGAAGTGCCGAGTGGGCTCGTGCCCAGGGGCAGCTGGATTCCTTAAACGCAGAAGTGGGTAGCAAAGCACCTGCGCTCCCAAAATTGCAGTTCTTGCTACGGAGGTTTTTCCTTTAGGAAGTGTTGTGTTTTCCCTGTCGAGCAGGTTGGTGGCCAGCCCCACGTTCAGACTCCTAACTTACAGCGCTACTCGGCTGACAAAATGTGGCTCTTCCCATCTTCTTCAGAGCGAACTGGATTGTTCCCTAGACTGGTACAGCCAGCACTGACCCTGCAGGGAGGTTGGACTCCTGCGCACATGAGGTTTGGAACTGCTGAGGTCAGGAGCTAGATTTTTCCCCACTCCTCAGGTTACGGAAGCAGCAGACACCCATCCATGCCATGGCTGCTCCTTGCGCTGCACCCATCGAGGAGAAAAGTTAATAGAGTCATCTCAAAAGCTGGGTTTGGGTTGGAGATGGGACCTCTGAAAGGACACTGCTTGCCGCCTGCCTCTCTGCCCCAGGGATACACAGATGCGTTGAGGAGATCACTTACCATCTAAAAGCCAGAACAAACCTTGGTGTCAAACACCGCAACCCTGAGTTGGACTGATTATCTATGTGAGTGATCTTCATATCTAGCAGTACCTAAGCCCCAAAAGATTGCAAATCTGCTGTTCCTCCAGGTAAAGCTCCAGACTTAGCAGAGCTACGTAAAATCCGTAAAATGTAAAGAACTTCATCTTCCGGTGAAGGTACTTGAGTTACCATAAAGAAAAAAAAAAGTTTTTAAAATTCAGAGGAAATGCAAACACACAACACTGTCAATGCTAGCCCAAAGGAAGAGGGTAAGGGATATGGGATTTATTTCTGATTCTGCTATTCCCCTTCTGACTAGTGAGTTTCATGCCCTGTGAAATTAAGTGAAGAAAAGTATGACAGGGAGGAAGACGACGTTACTGTTGTGGTGGGCAGTTGGTTTATAAGAGGGGGTTTAACCACAGTTATACCGCGGTAGCGGGTTTATCTGAGCAGACAGATTCATTGTAGAGTGAAACGGGAGGAAATTTGATTCCCTGACAGTCCCGGCAGCGCGGGCTGTGCTGCGTGCTGAAAACCCAGCAGGACCCCAAAGGGCAGCTGTGGTCTGAGTCCAGTTACTCACTGGGATGAAGGAGAAGTAGAATTTATTTGAATTCATATGAGTTTAATGCTATAAAAGCCGGGTTCCTGCAATTATGAAAATGCCCGGCCAAATTTCGATTTCACTCAGATCTCCGCTTCACAATTCCTGAATAACTTAACTGAACAAAGTAAGCATTATACCTGGGGCCTGAGCCCGCGATGCTGGAAGGCGAGGGAGCCAAGCCTGTTGCCTCCGAGCTGCTGGGTGTCGGGGATGCCTCGCGTAGCACCGGCGTGGAGAGACGTGGTGCAGACCGTGCTCACGAAAGCTCAGTTCTGCAGAGACGCTTCAGGGTCTGGGTCATGACAGCCAGCAGGGAAAGCTTTTGCAGCCTTTCCAGCCCTGCAGGCCAGCAAGCAGCTTTTTATGAGCCACCAGTGGCATCCCTGGGCTTTCGGAGGGTTTGGAAGGACTTGGGGAGAAGGAGTTTATGCTGTGGCTGGTATCACTGTAGTTGCTTTGCAAGCAGCAGGAGGAACCCAAGCCTTGTGGGCAATGCAGCAATTTAATGTCCTTGGCATTTCTGCCTGGTAGCTATGCCCCATGAACCTTCTTTTTATTTTGAGAGTGAGTCTGTTGGAAAGAAAAAGCAGCCAGTGCTTTTGTTAAGTGGAACAAGCTTGAATTCAATACCGCTCCAAATAACAGGTTCAAAGATCTGACCCAGCCTTAATTATTCTTACTAAAAGAGACGCTGGAAAAATACAAGCAGCGAGCAGGAAAGTGAGCCCAGTGAATTAGAGAGAAAAATGTGATACAGACTAAGCGGAGAGAAAAACTTGTTACGCGGAGATGGAAAAAGAACAGGGAGAAGGAGAAATAAAATTAAAATCAAATGGAAAAAGGCAGTATATTGGACATCCATTTAAGCCAGTTTATATTTTGGTTGTTCGTTCTGTTCCTTAATACATTGCACAGGCATCTTCTTAGCTGAAATAATTGTACGTCTTAGAGAACAGTCTTGGAGAAAATACTTAATTTGACAGGATGTTTTAGGTATTACCCCACAACTGCCTATTCTAAATCATTTTAAAATCTGGAGGGGAAAGTCGATATCTTTTACAGTGTTTAACAAGAAAGTGACAAGGTCAAATATATACATGTCTATGAACGTATGTGTTCCCCAAGCACATCTAAACATGCATGGTTAATTCTGTGCATCTGCAAAAAATATTTGAGCCATAGGGCCCACACAATGCCAAACAAACACTTGAGTGCACATAGGAGAGGGCAGACCAAGTCACTCTGGTTCTAATTAATTGAGAGGTTGAGCCCAAGACACAAAGTATGGATTATGATTTTGACCACCCCAAAAATGCAAATTGTTTTGCATGTGGGGCTGTACTGGTGAGAGCAGGCAGTTTCCAAAATGCAGGCAAAAGATAGATATTCTGCTCATGCTTGGGATTTGGTTCAAAAACCACCTGATTGCAGCACCATCAGATGAACTCTACGTGCTATATATCATCAGGTTGCCCAAAAATCTTCACAGATTGCATCACTGGCAAGATTTTTGCGATATTAGCCCATCTGTGTATGCACCCTTGATGTTCTTGCTTACTTTGGCTGTAAAAACTGCAATCATTATCTGTCCGAGGACCAGTGAAACAAGTACTTGGTTATTTGAGCCTTGATGATGAGTGCCTTAATTGCGCATACAAATCAGGTACACAACCAGATGTGTGCAGTGGGTGGGGGTGAGTTTGTGGATGTTTTTGAGCCCACATCACTATTTAGACTATCATGAACACATCTTGGCTCAGATGTCTGTGCAGAACTGGTGAAACAAAGGGCTCTGAGCAATCCCTTCTTAGCAAGGGCCAGGCTCTGGGTAAAACTGGGATGCATTATCCCAGCTCTGTGATTGCCTCGTCCCAGTGCAGAATCACAGGGGGATATTCGTAGGATATTAGAGAATCATCAAAGGATTTCTTAGAAGGGCAAAGGAAAGAGCTAATGTTGTCATCTCCTGCCTCGGGACCACCCAGACACTCTACAACAAATCATGCGTCTTCAGCTACAGTATCTTGAATTACTGTTCACAGGGATTTTAAAGAATTTAATTTCTTTTTTTTTTTCCTCTTTTTTTTCCTTTTTTTCCCTTTTTTTAAAGGATGACATATAGTTTCCTGACGGGCTGGTTTTAATAAGGTTGAAATCTTTGTTGTTGCCAAATCAGAGAGGACTATAACATCTTTAAGTCATTAGATGGGAATGGGGTAATTACTCAGAGGGTGTGCTTCAAAGGTTATTGGTTTTTACAACGTTCTGTGTTTTTACACCATTCTGAAGTTGTCTGGAAAGGAGCGGTGGGCCTGATTCTGCCACTGCCACATGTGTGGGTACAGGATTTTTATTCACAGGGTTTTCCTGAAGGATTTCAGGGCGGGAGGTTGAAAAGGGCCATACGCAGTCTCCTCTGGGGATGGAGGAAAGATAACCTGACTGCGAGGTGCAAGAAACTTTCCCACATGCTGAAAATTCACTTCAGAAAAGGGTCCTCAGGCTGTGCTGGAGTTATTTCTCACCTGCTCCTTCCCTACCTGCTAGCTGCATCCACATCTCCACCTTTGCACCACCTGTGGCTTGAAAGATGTTCTGCAGTTTAGGATGCCCCTGTAGCATTCAGCCTCGCTGCAGGTCAGTGTCACTCCGGGGCTGAATGTGTCATCACAGAGGCATTTTGCAGGTGGCCTGGGCAATCGGGACCTGCAAATCACAGTGAGAGTCTGCAAAACGCTTCACATTCGATTAATGCCGGTGGTGTCACACTAACGCTTCAAGGTCTTGACTCAGAGGAGAGTCAGGGGAGTAAGAGGAGCAAAGTGATTTAACGAGGTTTTGATGGTTCCTTGGTGGGTGACACAGGGATGAAAACCAAATCTCCTGGCTTCCAGCCCATGGCCCATTCAGAGAGGGGGTCAAAACTGCACCAGAGGTATTTGAGCTTCATTTCAGCATTGAGCCTCCTCCTGCTTATACCAGCGTGGCCTTCCTGGAGCCACAGGGCCAGATAAGCCACCTTCTCCTCCTTCATATCAAAGCTTAGAGCCAAGACACCAAAGAAGGGACACCAGGCCCTGCCATGCCCATTGTTGGGGACCTGCTATGGGACCAAGGAGGGGAGCTGCATCCCCATCAGCCACTGCTTTTTGCACTACAGAATAAGCAGTTCTCTTCCCCACCCTGTGGCCTCATCCTAGTTTAGGAACTTGTCCTCACCAGTCAAAACCCTCAGTGGGGCTAGAGCATGACTGGGGTTCAGGAGACCTGAATTCCAGAGAGACATATCTTCAGAAGCAGCTCATCTTGTCTACCTTAGAGACATGCCTTTGAGGGGAAAGGATTGTCCTCTTGAGACGTCTTGTTCCCCATGAACTGTAGTGGGAACACAGTTGAATAGCTCCAACTATAAGGCTGCATCTGAGATAGCTACAGTTAATCCCAGCCTTTAAATCCTATTAAAGACCAGGGCATCTGAAGGACTGCCCATGATTCTCCTTGGTGGCATCTTCTGCAGGTGCTGCTGTCAGCCTTGGGTCCTGCGTGGTCAGGAGGGAGAGGTGCCTCACATTGCTTCCCCAACCATCCCATCCTTGCATGCGGTGTTCTTCTCACCACCACCAGCCTTCCTGCGCTTGAGCACACGGTGACAGGGTGGCTCAGGGTCCTGGCATGCTTGTTCATGGCTTTCTGTTCTTTAAGAGTCAATGCCTGGTGAAACTTGTGCTTCCCTTTCCCTCTTTTCCCTCGATATCCTCTTCTTTGTCCTAGAGATAAGCCATGGCAGACATGGTCCTAACAAAGAGCAGGGCTGGGGGAGTAGACCTCTGTCAGCAGACATGCATTTCCCTTTGCCTCTGCACAGGGGTCGGAGGCTCACAGGTGCCCACTTCAAGGAGGGGAATTGCTCGCTGTCGGTCTCTAGAGGAGCCAGAGGATTGAAATAAGGCTGGATCAGAGCTTGACACTCCTCTCAGGTGGAAAGATGGTTCCCATTTGAGTCTCGTCAGAAGTAAAGCTCAGATCGACAGCGATGGGTTGCTGAAACGCTCCCAATGTTGCTGCCTGACCCCTCTATCGATAGCGTGGCTGCAGATGCCTCCCCACGACTCTGCGGCTGTGCTGCTCCTGGAGAGGGTGGATGCTTGCAGCGTGGAAAATGGGCAAAGATCTGGGCTCCAAATAACCCTGGGGAAAAGGGAAAATAGTAGAGACAAGGCTCTTCTTTGGCTGATCCCCTGTCTTCTCTGTTGGCCACAAACCAGTGTGTGATACTGCTTACTCATTCAGACATGCAAAAGCAGTTTACTACACTACTACAAATAAGTAGTGGCCTCCTCTGGACAGGATTCCTTAATCAGATCCAGGTTGGATTGTTTTATTTTTTTTAATGAACTGAACCTTACAAAAGCATGAGCCTCTTGGCCTTGATCCCACAAAGGGCTTTAGGATGTGCTGAGTTGTAGGTATGTGAGTACTAGCCTTGCTGGAAGCGCTTGTGCGCTTGCAGTGCTTAGCATCCTGCTAGTCTGGGACCAGGAGACTCAGCATCCTGCAGGATTTATCCCTCAGGCTGCATGAACAGTGTCCACAAGGAAGGCAGTGATGCAGAGATAGATGAAGCTTGGGGGGAACAGAGCCTATGCTGATCTAAAGAATGCCTTCCAGAAACACCGACTATTAATATGAAAATTTTGGGAGATGGGGACTTCACATTCCCTTTAAGAGGCTACTCTAGTGGTCTTCACAGTTAACTCCTTGTGACTTATTTCTAGTGTGATGTTTTTCCCCCCAGTGTACTCTTTTTTTCCTCTTGGTTGAGCACCAATTCTTTTCTTTCAGATGTGTGGTCAGACTTCTTGCCAGCCAGCTTGTTTGCATACTGCAACGGGTTGGTCCCAGCGCTTTAAGCAGATGTATTTTTCAAATCTTGATTAATAAATTTTGGTGACATAAATAGGTCTGGTTAGTTCCAAGAATAATTGTCTTCACTAACAGAACATTATTTCTGATCACCAGAAAAATAATGTGATCAACTCCTTTCACATCTGTTCATTAAATGAAAAGGAAAAAAACTGGGGAAAAATTTGTTTGAAAAGAAACAGGAAGCATATGCTTAATATCACTTAAAAAAACCCTAGCCATCGTAAGGTTAACATCAAATCACAAATGCAAAACAGCCATTATTGTATTTACTCAAAACTTTTCTTTTGGTTTACTAGCTCTTTAGGTTTTCAATTGAAACATGCATTTTTTCAGGGTTCAATCTGTGCTGGCACATTGTCTTGAAAAGCTTCTTTCATCAGATGCTATTGTAAGAAAGGCTGTCTGAGTCCACATTTGTTTACATTTATTAAAAATAGTTGTCATGTGCTTCTATAGCTCCTTTGATCCAGAAAAATCCCCAAACACTTTGTAAGTTATGCTTAAGAGGGTCGCTTCCTCCACCCTGAACAGAAACCCTGTTGGGACTGAGGCATGGCAGCAGATTAAAAATGCACTGAAATATCACCATAATTTGATCAGTCCCCACCCCCTCAGAGCACCATCAACTTTCCATGAGCTTCAGAACAG
Source organism: Burhinus oedicnemus (assembly GCA_008921705.1). NCBI lineage: Eukaryota > Metazoa > Chordata > Aves > Charadriiformes > Burhinidae > Burhinus > Burhinus oedicnemus. The sequence continues at coordinate 766,845 of VFFE01007035.1, read as the reverse complement.
TTACTGGGACCATAAAGGCAGTTTGGACTTTGGGGGCAAAAAGTAGTGAAAAGACCATCTTCCTAGAGACTGCATATTTTTCACGCACTTCCTTTTGCTTTGCAAGTAAAGAAGCAGTGGTACCTACTGCACAAAGCATAGGGCTGGCAATATCTCAGCTAGACCTACTGTTCCCAGTTTTGGGCATCTCGCTCTGGAGAAGACACAGATCAACGAGGCAGAGCCCAGGGAGAACAGAAGAGAGGATGGAGGGAGAGCACCTGAGGACTTGTGGAGAACGGCAGAGGGGATTGATTGTTTAAATAAGGACAGCTGAGGTGAAACATGGTTAAGTCTTCAAAACACGTGAAAGGCTGCCAAGAAGAGGAAAGGAATAAACCTGTCCACAGGGACAGGAGAAGTCACAAACTTAAACTGTAGCAAGGGAGATTTGGTGAAACGCTAGGCAGTAATTCTGGACTTCAGTAATGGTGAAATGCTGGAACAGATGTCCGCAGCGACTGCGGAATTGCTGTCATTTTAGGGGGTTTTTTGAGATTGGATTAGACATAAATGTCAGGAAGGGTTTAGATCTTGTTCCTGTCCTTGGGACAGATGGGCCAGAAAGGCCATCCTGATCTTCTCTTCTGTGATTCTGCTGTGGTGTCAGACGTGGTCAGATGAGCCCTGTGTATATGGATAAACCAAATCACACTAAAAATTACTTTGTGAGCTCCTTACAACACCCTTGCAAGCTAAACCAGAACAGAAATGCCCCCAAAGGCTTGCATGTATGTTTGTTTCATTTTTCGGTTTTAAAATGCTCCCAAATCATCAAGGTGCTTCAGCATGCCCCCAGCGCAGAGGACTTGAATCATGTAATTGGATTCAGTAGGATCTGTTCACAAAGCCTCTGCCTGGGGCCCCATTTTTGGGGAAGGTTTTACACGTTCTAATGATGGTAAGACAATGTATGACTAATGCACTGATTTGAAAAACTGCCCTATTATCTGATCAAAAGTACAAGCTCATGAATGTGGTACCGCAGGTCATTTGGCTAAAAGATACCTGGAGTCTTCCAAATTTTTAAAACAATTCCATAAACAGAAGCAAAAATTAGAGGTATGAACAGTGGAGCCAGTGGTTGTCTGTTCACCACAGATCATATGGAATGTTTTATTAAAGATATTTTTATCAGACACAAAAGACTGAAATACAGAATATCCTGGGCTGGCAAGAGAAGGCGTGATAATAATTTAGATTATTATCCCTCAGATCATTTTTATTATTCTCTATGTTCATTTCAGGAGTGATCAAAACCTCCCTGAGGACAATGGAAAGTTTCCAGTTGAGTTCAGGGGACTCTGCTGCCGCTTTCATCCTTAGGGAAGGTCCAAGGGTCAGTGAGATCTTATGTGCACGTGCAAACATGCTCAGAGGGAGTTTGGAGAAGTCATCTCCTGACACCAGGGCCACCTCTAAGATTAGGTTGTAATCTAACCTGGCTGTCTAGGGCCCCTCTGAAACCCCTAGGAAGAGAAAGACCCCGAGCAAGAGTAAGTACCCCCTAGAATGAGGTGAACCACCTTCTGGGGAGGTTTCTCTCCCCATTTGCTATAGAAACAACCTAGTTCCAAACTCGGAAATTTTACAAGGAGTTTTGTAGCATTTGGTAAAAGAGATCATTCTCTTCAAATATCTCTAAACCACCTTGGCAGTTGGCTAGGATGCTGGAGGTAACGTTGCATTTAAGAAAATGTCTTATATGGATAAACTGTGATTCATTTGCTATCAGCATGCTTTATACACATTAATGGAAGCGCACCATTCTTCTCTTGTAAAGCACTTTTAAAAACAAACAACTCCACCTAACAGTATGTATCTTAACAAGGAAGCCTTTATAGAAGTCTAATGTCTTGAAACCAGAAAATGACCTCACTGACTGAGGAGAAGAGTAGTAAAAAATTCCCAGGTCTTTTGACAGGAAACCCTGGGATTTTAAGTAAACCCGTAGGGGTTTTTCCCCAAAAAAATACCTGTTTTCAAGGGAGAAAAAAAAAAATCAACAAAAAAACAAGAAAACACTTCTGGCAGTGGACTAGAAAATGGAAACATCATAAGGAAACATAAAATGTTGATTTAAGGCTGCTTTAGGAATCCCTCAGAGGTAGTTGGCTGATGAATGGGCTCATGATTCTTTTACAGGTTCCCTGGCCAGCCTGTGTCCCTCTTCGGACATCTCACACAATACATTCCTGAGGTGCAGAAAGACAGTTTGCGCGAGGGACATTTTAGCCTCAGTGGAGGATCAAACCCACAGAATGTGTCAGGAGCGGGATACACCCAAACTACAAGTCTAAATGGCATTTTGGCAATGTTTTTTAAATTGCAGTTGAAAACCAGACCCTCCTTGCAGTTTAAAATTCAATTTAGGACTGAATTTTGTAGTTCTGTAAAGTGACAAACAATAACCAAAAGATGAGTACAAGCACCTACCCATACTTACCTTAGGGTAAACTGGTACAGGGGAAAAACGCCAATATTGTGATCCCACTGTCAATGCTGCCAGATCTGTGCACCGGAGCATCACTCAACAGGATAAATGAGATCTGGATCCGAAGTTGGAGCATGACTGCATTTCTGTTGAATTGCTCAGAGCATGTAGTACCTAGTTTCGTCAGAAGTATGCTGTAACGATGCTTTGTATTCGCTGTGGGAAGGCTGCTCGTCCTTGATGTTACGTATATTACAGGAGCTTGGATAGACAGTGCCCAATCTGGCATCATTCTTGCCAGCGCTAAATTAACTGCTCAAAAAAGCTGGACAAATTTGAAAAAGCGTCATTAGCTTATCCCAGATCAACTCTTCATTGTTGTATTGTATTAAGTGACTGCAGCGGTTTTGATGCTATATAGCAGAAGCTCTAAAGCTATGTGTCTTCTATCATCAGTTCAAGATGTAAACCGACCACTCACCATGGGAATTTAGATAAGAGCTTTCTCCGGCAAGGCTTGATTTCAGAATTTTCTATTTACAGCAGTTTGTTTCTCTGGAACAAACACCACTTCTCACTGTCAAAGACCTAATACTGGTTAGATGGATTATCTGCTCTCATGAAGCAATTCCCATGTCTTGAATTCTAGACTGCCTTTTGTTTTTATTCTAATTCATTGCACATTAGTTAAGATCACTTCTAGCTACAGAACAACTATCCCACCCAGAAGATGTGGTGACAGTATAAAGGATGAGGGAAGAAATGAAATTAATGATCCCAAAACCCGGGGTGAGGTGTCATGTGCAGTGACTGTGTATTGGATTTGATGTTGACCTGCGTGTGTGTTTACCAGTGCCCTCTTCTGGGTGGACTCTGATCTTCTTACGGTTTGTGATTGACTCGGCACATTTGAAGCATCTGACCTAAAAACTATCTTGTTATTGCTTAGACAGAAAAAGACAAAAGCTTTCAGTGCTACTAATTCTATTTCTGTGCAAGAATCTGGAGCAAGGTATTGTATCTTTTATCTGATAGTATGCAAGACGCAGCCTTTTTCTTCTAAGGTCAGGCTCTCGGATACTGTATCTAAATACTTACAGGACTGCATAGCTTCTTACCCCATTAAAAAAATATTTGACGTCATTTTCAGTGCCTCCAAATCCCCTTTATGGAAGATTTTAAAAGTAACACAGTGAATCTTCAGGTATTAGCATCACATCTTGTTTTCAGGGGAACTTGTCTTTTTTCTCCTTGCTGCACAGCAGAATGCCTTGGTTTTAAGTCCAGAATCCATCTTGCGCAGTTCGCATGCTCGGTTGTGCTGCTGTCTGACAAGTGGTGGATTATGGATCATCCAGTAATGGATGCAATGGAAGCATTTTATGAAACTGAGATTACGAATTAAAACTTCCAAATCAATTGTAAATGGACCTTTTTGACTTTCATTGTCATGGGAATGTCATGCTGAATTCCAACCTGCAAATTCAAATCAAAGCACTAACTGAAGCTACAATCAGTAAGCAATCACACAGCTGTTGAGGCAAATACAGGGACAGGGAAACTTCACGCTGAGTCTGGTTTTGGCATTGTGATTTGATCCACAATGGCTTAAAGCCAGGAAAAGAAACGAAGCTGCTTGGTCTGCTGTGCTCAAGGTTATCAGTTGTGTCAGGGGATCCTGAGAAATTTTTTATGGCTTGTGAAACAGGGGAAGGACCTGTTTTGTGGCCTCTCCTGGACTTAGTATCCAGTCCATGGTAAGACATGTCTCTGAGATGTGACAAATTTTGAGACCTTTGGTGGCAAGAAGGTAGCTAAGAACATAAGAATGAGGTTATCCTGGGTCAGCACAAAGATACATCTATCACAGTCTCTGATGCAGGCCAGTAATGGATGCTTAAAAAAAATGAGAGCAATAAGTTAGATATATCAAGAGTGATCCCTCCTTTGGCTATATTCTACCAGCATCCAGAAGCTGAGGGACATCCTAAATCAGAGCTGTTCCAGATCATCACACTTATCAGCCCCTGGGGCTCTCCCTGCATGTCTGATGTGTGCAAACAATAATAGTAATTGTGATTGTCATTGTTGTTGTTGCTACCACGTAGAATGACAGGTCACAGAGCAGAGATAAGGGTTCTCCTGTTTAATTTCCTTCTCTTGTGTTTTCTTTTAGCACCACCACGTTGCCTTCCTATATCAGGATAACCAATGGCTACATCACAGTCAAACCTCCCATTTGGATTTCAAACCGGCTGGATCAGAGACCGCGTTCAGATCTCCCATCCCAGCCTCAGCCTACAAGCTCAGCTTCAGCCAGCATTTTATGGCCATCAATAACTTCTCCTCTCTGTGTGGCCATAGCTTCTTTTCTCCTGAATCTACTGCAGCCTTCCTGACCACATTAGTATTACGTGCAATCCCTTGGAGTAGAGAAGAGAGATAATTTATGAATGAATTGGAGGTTAAGACAACAACAGTTACAAGCTGGACCTTCTCAGTGAATCAGTAGTGCCTTCTAGCTGATTTTGTCTCTTTGCCCAGATACAGTTTGAAACTCTAAAGCTTTATTGTAACACTGACTTACATCTTCTTTTTGTAGAAGGATCTTTATTTCCCATAGTGCTATGGGGTTTTGTAAAATATACATGTTCATATAAAGAAAAAAAAAGAAAAAGAAAAAATGTATTTATTCGACTGGTAAACTTATTTTTCTTGTTGTATATGTTAATAACATACCTATTAATCAGTAGCGATGGTGAAACAGATAAATTAATATTTTCTATATTTGTTTTCTAACTGACAACTCTGCAAATGTCTGAACTGACACCAAATGAATGGCTTGTTTCTTTAACCTTTACTTTTTACAGCAACTGTCCAATAAGTACATTTCTGCTGAACTTCTTTATTTTACGTTTTTTTTTATCTCATTAGCACAGCTTACACTGAATAAAGCAGATCCTGCTCTCTGTGGCCTATGCCCATTAGAAAAATAGGTGTATTCTTAATTCAAGTTAGCTGCTACAGCCTAAAATCCCAGTTATTTTTATATGACTTAATAAGTCATTAGTCAAGATAACCCTCTAAGTTCCTCTGTTATCTTTAACTAAACTATTTAACTGCTTTGGAAATTACCAATTTCCCCCTTTGCCCTGGGATTAATTCATTAGCTAACGCAAACTAAGACAGCTTTTTATTAATAAAAAATTTCTTTTAAAGTCTGAAATAATCCCACTGGAATTATTTTCTTCTCTCCCTCACGTTATATAAACACAAGCCTACAACCTTTCCCAGCTTAAATGAGAACAGAACTTGGTCTGTCTATAGGGTATAAAGATGTAGTATCCTGTTAATCTATAGAACTTCTTTGTACCAGTTGTATTAATGCAGATGGCAACCTGGAGGGCAGAAAACATCTACAAATTCCTCTTCGTCTTGCTATTATGTTGCTTAGAGCTGGTATTTCTGTGCTGAATAATGGCCCGTCCAAAATCTGTTCGATGCCACAGGAACCAAATTAACCCCTGTGTCACGGGGACGTACAGAACGGTCCTCCATGTGTAGACTACGGTACTTCTGTTGACTTAGATGGAAACATTATGACACCTTACACTCCCTGAAAAATTTACTGCCTATCCAAGCAGCTGCTTTTCATGAATGCAATGAACAACATCTATGGGAAAAAAACCATGACCATCTTAAAAACTGTTACGTTTAATAATGCATGTTGATTTTTTTTCCCCAACAAAGCATGATGAAAAATCCCTTTGTATACAAGAGTTTCAATGAGGAAATTCATTTTGGTTGAAATAGTGGTTTTCTTTCTAAGTCGTCTACAAACCAAAAATCTAAAATATGTGATGAAAACATCTTAGTTAAAAAAGAAGACTCAAAAACCAGAAAAATACAATGCAAACTTTTCTTTATGAAAAAGCAGTGCTTTTTCACCTTGAAAAAAATAGCAGATGATAATGATGATGATTACAATAATAATACTGATAAAAGTCTGACTGAAAACAGTCATGTCACTTTCCCACCAGCCCTACAGTATGGTCTCCAGGACCAGAGAGGTGATTCCATGCAATCTTACAGACTCTGCAGTGAGAAGGGGTTTAGGATTCATGGTTTGTTTGTCATTGTACCAGTTAGTTAATTCAGGAAAGTAGGTTAGGAAATTATTAGACTACAAAAGGCACATAATTTTATTTGAAACCATGATGAAATACTGAGCTTTTCCATCATGCATCCCAACCCACTGCCTTGCAAAGGCCAGGGAAAATACAGATAAGTTCTTTTGACTTACTGCACACTGTGACCTCCAGCCTTTGCTCTATTTTTGACAGAAGGTTGTGTAGATTTGTGGTCAATTTAAGTGGGTACAGCAGACAGTGCTGTAAGCTACCCTTCTTTTTTCAAGCACAGCAGTTGATAAGGCTGAATGGAAAACTTTGAGCTTTGCCCCAAATGTAGGCTTCAAGCGCGCTCTGTGCATACTTTTATATTGTGTATTTTGGCTAGCAGAAGATTAGAGATGTTAGTTTTGGACAGAGGCCATTCACCTTGCATAATATTTATTGCACGGGGCTGGATATTGGAAACATATTTTGAGAACTTTCATTTCAATTTTATTTGAGCTGTTACCCTAGAAATGCCTTCATTTGAATATAATGGCTTAACAGATCTTCAAATTCAACCTTAATGCATTTAAAAGATGATTGGCTGTCCTGCTGTATTCAAGACAGAGATCAGAACTGAATTATAATGTCTTATTTACAAAAATGGAACTGGAAATAAGGTAGGCAAATCTTAAGGGTGATGATAAGTTACATAGTAAAAGTGAACAGCCAACGATCCAAAACCCATTGAATTTTATTTGTTGTAATCTGATCGAATCCAGAAATGATTCTGTGGTACCATCCCAGAAATAATTCCAGGTGTTGGAAAACTTACAGTATAAATAGACAAGACCGCAGAAAGATAAGGGAGAGAGAAAAACAGAAACAACTTGTCCAAGACTGTAAGGAAAAACACCAATGGGACCAAGATTAGAAATTACAGTTCTACAGTTTCCCAACCTGTGGCTTTCTCCATAAGCCTCGGGCTTTTTTGAATATTAGGAGCACACAGATATCTTCGCACTCACAGCTGTCATTATACTGCACAGAATAGTCACTCCGTTCGTCACGGATGAGGTTTTTTTCTGAGTCACTTCTCCACTGGACAGTGATACTCAATATTCATTAGCTCAGATACCACGGTATGTCTGAATATCACAGTATGTAAATAGCTTGGATATCAAAGTATCTTTTTACTTCTTTGCATTTCCTGGCATTTTGTCTGTAATTCCTGTGAAATGAATGAATGTTACTGGAGCTCACCGATTTCCCTTGCGCTGGTGCCCCACATTTGTCATACTACAGTGCAGGCATCAAAGCAAGGCGTCTCCTGGCTTTGGGGTCAACACGCTTGACTTCTGCCACCGAAAAGCATCTAGCTCAGCTCGTCATCTGAGCTAACTCTGGTTAGGGGAGAAGACACGACTTACAATAAATACAAGATTCAGTAGCTTCCCGTAGATCCTAGCTCAGGAGCCCCACAAGAATGGCTTCAGCACAGTTCTCTAAGCAAACGTTTATTTTATTCTGTTGTCTTACCCTAAGGTACAAATTAGGGTAACTTCTTTCAATCCATGGCATGTAAGCTTAGCAATACTAGAAAATGAGACCTTCACTGTGATTGATAAAATGGATTATTTATTAATCAGCTACAGCAGCCCAGTATTAATTAAAATACTGTAATACTAGTTAGCACAGATCTATGCACATCCGTTGCAATGTATCGTGATTATATTCACCATGAGTTTAAAAAGTGTGCATCAGATTTGATACATGCTCTTGAAGTAACACTGACTACCAGCTCCATGGGACTTCAGTTTTCTCTGGGTTTCTCAGAAACCCAGAAACTGACTTCTGTTTTCTGAAGGAAAGCTCAGATTCCCACATAATCACAAGATTCCAGGAGCAGGAGATTTAACAAAAATATCCATGCCCACTATACATAATAGCAAACACTGGTGATACTATTTACCTCTGAGAAACACAATATCAAGAGAGGCACATCATAATGTCTAGCAATCGAGGACATGATTTTGGATGAGTCCAAAGCTGAATGTTCGTAAGGTTCATCTTTTCAACGCAGCTACAACTGACACCAATACAATTCACATCATATATAGCTGTAACATTATAAATGAATGTTAATTATCTGCCAAGCTCGTGCCCTGGTGTCACAAATATCCCATACCACCAGCAACAGATCTAACTTCCTCTCTTTTATTGTTTTAATGCTTTTCTTGCCTATATTTAGCTGTGGATGCTATATTAACATGCATTGCCACTTGGAGAACCAGTTAGTAAGCTGGGACAGAAGGTATTTTATATTTTATGACTGATGTAGTTTCTCTGCAATCCCTTGGGCTGTTGAATAATGCAATACCTCTTCTGGCAATAAATGATGAACATGATTTATGATAACTATGCTTTATACAGGTGTCAAAAATCTGCTTTGTTGAACTTCCCTTCCCGTTCCTCCAAGCTCCACTGTAATTTAGGAACACCCAAGGTACAGAATTGTATATTTATCTAAGTTCTTCAATATACAATTGTGGAGAGGGAGAGAGATGGAAAGAGGGAAAACTTAATCTATGTTTAGTGCATTGATTAGTCGAATGATATGACCCAGTCATTACCATATACCACTGCTAGGGAGGAATTTCCCGTCATATATTTATGCTAGAGAAACCAAAGTGCCAAAGTTATTATCTCAGCATAAATGTTATCATTCCAAACTTTGCTTAGTACCATAAGATATTTCTATATTATATCCAAAAAGCATATGGGCTTCTCATATCTCTCAAGTGATCAATGTTCCATGGAGTGTGCTAGAGTTCAGCTTCAATTTAAGCTTGTTTCAGCTTAACTGAAGCAGGCAGATAATTGCCTAATTTTGAGATCATAGGATGTACGCGTGTATGTGTGTGCACGCACATGTGTGCACGTATGCGTGTTGTACATGTGTGTTTTGTCCCAACCCAAATGCAATTTTTCCTGTGACTGGCTTTTCAGGAGGCACCTTAACCTAGCTAAAGGTAGAGAGGTCTTTCCAATAAGTAGTCAGTACTTCCCTTCTACAGGAATGATTAACCATCCTGCAGATTCATGCTCACGCTGAATTTTAAATTGCATGTTTGTCAGTTTTCAATTCAAATGTATTTCAAATATTTTTTCCTGTTCCGCCTCCTGCTTTCGTGAACTGTTTTGAAGAGTGTAATAAAAAGATGCTTTCTAATATTGTCAAAATATTTTTGTAGCATAATATATTAATAAAATGTTATTATAAATCCATAGCAGAAGAATCTTGTGTGTGTAGGTTCTTTCCTTTGCACTAAAGCTAGGGAGATGCTGCAAAAGGGAAACATTCGGTTTGTAGAGCTTATGCATGCTGCTTTCCTTCTGCCCAAAACATGGGATGGAGGAAACCATGCTCTGGGGAAGGTTCCTCCTAAAATGACATGGTTTTGTCAAGTCCATTCCTGTGGCGATTTGGAGAATCTGTCTATGTACCTTTTTATTGGTGAGAAGTTGCTGCACCTGACACATAACGAGTCAGTCCAGAAGGGTCTCTGATCCGTGTCACTCAAGAGAAGCCACTTGGTTAACCTCATGGCATGTTTTGAGTGGGGCTTGAGGAGAGGGAAGAGCTCTGAACGGCAAATACAGGACCTGGGAGCTGAGTTTACCTCTACCATTTCAAAGGCTCGGTGGGAAAGTACACCAAAAAACCCCCACAAAGGTATTTTTTGGATGTGAAGGAGTCGGGGGATGCAGGAGAGGGGATCTTAAAGGACATTGACCTGAATTTGGGGCAAAAACTCTGGTATATGGATGAGACTGAGGCAGAGGGAGAAGTTTGGGGTGTTTCAGTCTCACATCCGCTCATTTGCACGCTGCCCAGGGTAGTGCATGGCGAGTCCCGCACCCTTGGGGCCAGACACGGTGGTGTATGGGACCACAGCTGGGGGACAGAGCAGGACGAGCACATGGACAGCCAGAAAGTGCCCCACGGGGCTGAGGACAGTGATGCCAACCCAGCAAGGCTTAATACCAGTACCCCACACTGTGCCACAAGCTGCTTCGCCTCCCCTTCCCAGGCAGCAAGGAACAGGCAAGAAAATACCCTGACAACCTCTGCAAGATGATGTTATTTTCTGCAGCGTCACCGGACCTTTGTCAGCCTGAGTGAAAGCAGAACCGAGCTCTTTCTTTTTAACGACTCCCTTTCCTCACGACCAAATCCATTAGCCTGGATACTCACGGTTGTAAAACAACACTGAATCCAGCAACATTAGTTATTGTCACCGCTGCCGGTCCTCAAGCACTGCCCCTGGGAAGCACAAAGTCAGCTCTCACGCGGGGCAAGGAGCCGCAGAGGTGGGAAGCCAGTCCTTGTGCTCAGACTGGCTGGAGTGTGTGGAAAAGCCCAGACGAAGCATCTGCGTTCACTCCTGGTGGTAGTGGGAAGCACTTTCTCCAGTGCAAACAGTGGGTGTCTTTTGAACCGCTGTTGTTGCCGCTGGCAAATCAAATAACCCTGGAACTATGTCTCCGTTGGGGATGGAGCAGAAGCTACCTCTCCACACCAAGATACAAAGACACAGAGATTTACTCATTTTTCTTGGCGTATTCCTCTTTCTTGCATCCAAATCCTGCCTTGTAGCTGACATTGCAGACTTCTTGCTGATCGCAGCATCATTGTTTGCTTCTTAATTATGTGCTAAATCATTTGCTCTTTAACAGATTATTTTGTGAGGACTCCACCAGCAAAGCTGTTTTAGAAATATCCACTGTAGGAAATGCAGTGGGAGGTACAAACGCTTGAGCTGGTTTGAACTGAGCTAACCGTGGCACGGGAAGGAATTGCTGTTGCAACGTAGAGGGGAACCTCTCAAAAAACATCGTTAAAAAAAGAGCCCATCTATTGAAATACCAACCAGACAGTCCAAGCTGCTTACGGTGGCTGTCTTGGGACACTCAGAGCCAGTTTGAAAAGTCCATGTGGTCCAGCCATGGTCTTTAGCCCTACGGCCACCCTCCCTGCCCTGACCAGTCTTGCATTGCCAGCTGGCCCTGGCCAGTCCCAGTCTGCCAAGTCCTTTTGCTCTTAAGGGTCCTGTTGGGCCACAGGTCTGAACACGATATAAACCTTCAGCCAGCAGAGCCGGATACTGGCTCAGTGGTGCCGTTTGCTTAAGCTTCTCCTTCCCTTGACCTCTCTCTGTACTCCTAGACTGTAATTGCAGCTTTTTACTCTAACTTGAGATTTTCCTGTTTATAGATTTGCACCGGAAAGAGGGGAAGCTGTGATGAGAAAAGTTCAGGGCAGAAGATTGGGTTTCTTGTGGAATAGCTTAGTATCTGTGTTGCCGTCCAGCAGCCTATCTCCTTTTTGGATCAGTGCTTTCCACTTTCCAAATCGCCTGAGTGCCACCCACAAGTGCTCCCCATGCTGAGGGGGCTGGAAGGAACACTGAGCTAAATGAAGCCTCTGCGTGCTCTCCATGTTTCAGTCCGCTCGGTGGTTTCCAATTGTTTCAGCTTGTGACCTTCTAGTATTGCACTGAGAGTGCAGACCCCTGGCTGTACTTTTAATGTATATAACACCTTTTCTCAGTCTATTGCAAACTGTAGAATTAGGCCAGGGATCCCCAAGGGCCAGTGGACCACAGGCAGATGTCCCTGAGTGGGGCTCTGCACCACTGTCCTGCACCCACCTTTGGTCCAGGCTAAGGATGGATGGCTTCTGCAGAGCAGCTCAGTGCAGAAGTACCCAACCGCAGTCTGCTGCCATATTTTTTTGTTTATTTAGTTATTCATTTATTTATATTTTAACCGATTTGGGCTCAAATTAAAATGCAGAGTGTTGCTGGTTCTCTCTTCCTGATGAGCATTTAAATGGGGGGAAAAAACTCAGGAGACGTTTTGCCTTTTGCTGGGGGTGTCATTTTCTAGCAGAGAACTCAAGCATAAAATGCCTGTGTGTCTTTCTTTTTTGGCAAGTATCTTTTTTCTTTTTTTTTTTTTTTTTTTTAAGCATGTTGTGCTGTGAGCAGCAACCCTAATGAAAGCTTTTGGATTTTTTTTTAGCACATCTCTCCCCTTCGCCCCACTGCAGATTTGCCAGTATTTGTTAAGGATTGAACTTATTACCGTTCCCCGAGCAGAGGTACTAATATAGCTTCCCGTTTATCTATTGCCTGCTGCCTATTCTCATGAAACTCCTAGCAATTATTATATTTGAGACCTCCAACCCCATGTGAGCAGTTTCAAAAATTGCTAGCCAAGGGGCAGTTCCAGCACCCTATGATCACATAACCATCATCGTTTTAGAAATGAGGCTACAGTATGACTTACAGGCATGTGTATTTGAAGCAGCACATCTGAAGGAAGACACGTCATTGCTTGTGCACTGAATCACCGCTGAATCAGGGCAGAGCTGTTCCTACTGCACCTGATTTGTGGAAGGACTGAACGTGTCGTACCAAGCTGAGGGGAAGCTGGAATTTAGCTTAACGTTATGGCAGTCTATGCCTCTAGCTCCAGACTCATCCCAAAGACATGCCCATCCAACACAGCCACACAAAGGAGCTCCATAGCATCTCCAGGGGCTCAAATGGAGCAGAGGGGATCACTGAGAAATATACTAAAAGATGAGGGCCCAGTTGGATGTGCAGGTGGAGCCAGAGGAACTCCAAAAATCACAGAGGCTGTCCAAAGACAAAAATGGACATCTACAAGTCTGCTTCCAGTAATGGAAACAATAGTAATGGAAAAAATTGTATGTGTTTAGATTGCTAAATAGCAGGATGGTGGGAATATGATTACTTAATTTCACTGAGGTCTTAAAATTTAGAACACTGAAACTTTTTATTGAGCATTACAAATTCTGTATTAGTTTTTTTAACATACAGTTTCTCCCACTACAAAGAAGAGCCTTGTAATATCTCCCTGTACATTCAGTGAGTGAGTTTCAGATATTGGATTTGGAAGGGCAGAGAGTAACAGCAGTGCAAACGTGCAGACTGGGATATAAAGGTGCCCAGCAGCCACATGAGCTTCACCTACACCAGCCCATGCCATCTCACACACCTAAGGATGCTCTTTGTGTCAGCACAAGAATGTCTTGAGAGCACCACTGTGTGGGGTTCAAGTGCCAGGATTTCAGGATGATGGGACAGACCTCAAGGCCAGGGTTTTGCAGACGTAAATAAAGGAGTCAGGACTCAAAATCCCAACAGGTACATCTTTGAGTTAACCTGCGCCCACGTAACAGCCCGTATACCTAACAAACCACTCTGGCCTCTCCCTAGGTTTAACACCAAATAAACTGCACAATGTGTGCAGCGTTGGTGAGGGTTTGAGCCAATGTCCAGCCAAGAGCCTTCCACTGACTGTCCTGCTCTTTGCATTAAATCCTGAACACCTGATTCATTTTTGCAGCAGGTCCCAATCCTGCAATCTCGAACACTTCCTCGACAGCATGCCAGCACTTCATTAGGTGAGGCTGCACCTTTGGGTGCAAGCCATCATCCAAAGCACTGCACTTTATTCCATTTTTTACATTTAACAAGGATATGGTTAAAATGGCAGAACAAATTACAGGAAGCCAAACCTCCATCAGGCTGATTTTTAGAGGAATGATAACAATAATAACTGCAACAGTGAGTTCATGCTAACAGCCCTCATTCACACCTGGAGCTCCCTGCCTTCTTGGAATGAAATGCAGTTTGAACAAAGGGACCAAGATAATGTGAGAAAACATCAACAACAGGCAGATAGAGGCAAAGCAAATGAAAGACAGATGTAGGAAGGAAAGTGGGAGCTTTCTGCTTTGATTTGCACAGGGCCCATATCTTTATTGTCCTAAGGAATATCAGTTTGTTGTCCTAATGATATCAGTTCTCCAGTCCTCTTGCATGACTTATGATGCACCTTTTCTTTCTTCATGTGAAAGCCATTGGTTTTAATTATAACATGATGGATACAGAGCCCCAGCTAACTCTATGTGGCTGAATTATTTGAACAGCAGTGCTGCAGTAGGGCCCTTTTTCTTTCCAGAGATCTCTGCAGCTGTTTGTCTTGGCAGGGGTAGGTTTGTCCCCAGCTTCATCCTGTGTGAAGTCCTTTCCACCCACTCAAGTTAGCTGGAGCATTCACCTCATTTTTAGTGGGAGCATTATTATCTTCTATTTTTCACTGGCAAAAATAACTCTCAAAAGGGGAAAAGACAGAAACTCACACCTACCCATCTTTCTTGAACAAACTGTCTTCATCCAAATTGTAGGAAGCAAGCACTTCAAGGAATTTGCCAAGAATTGTTTTTCTCTTAGCAATGGTCCAGACCAAAAGTGGACACAGAGCCTGTGATATCATCTCTCAACCAGAAGAATCCTCTTGAAGACGCATTAGTTCAGATGTGTGCACTGCAAACACAATAGTGACGGTTGTGTGGTTGTAGGGTGGACAATGCTGGTTGTGTTCTCTGGCTGTACATGGGCCAAGCGTAGCCCTGAGGCCAGGACCCAGCCCACACAATGACTCTATCCCGCTGCTGCCTTTTCCTCCAAGCAAAATGCAAGCAGTTTACGAAGAGTGAAACATTTTTTCGTGACCCTGTTTGTGGCGATGTGCATTGTGTCTGATCTGCCACTACTGAGTCCATGAGGGAGGGCAGATGGAGGCATCTCTCTATGCAGAGCCCGGGGCTTGGTTCCCCATCACTGCAGGTTTAATGATGACACGCCAGGGCCTTTCCCTGTGGCTGAGCAGGCCTGTAAAAAGACGTGCAAAGTGAGATCATGATGCATGTGGAGAGAGCAAAATTCTGAGACCTGGTTGGTTTCTCTTCGTAATACTTAACTTTCCTTGAAACCTCAACTTTCCTGGGCCACCTTTATCCAAAAGCATTAACACTAAGGGAGTGGGGGAAAAAAACAGCTAAAGCATTGGTGTTAATGGAAGAGTCAGACATGAAGACAAAAGCGTATACCAGGTTTGGAGCCTCTGTAGCATGCTGCCAGCAACAGGCTCTGCTTGAAAGGAAAGTACCTATCTCAGCATGCGGTCAAGAGGAATAATAAAACTGTAGTCATTCAGAGGCAGGGAAGAGGAGAAAAACACTCATAAATGTGCTGGCTTATGTTTCTCTTGAACTTTCAAAACAATTTTTCTCTCCTGCCCAGAGATTAGTCACAGAAGCAAATGATACCGTATCTTGGAAAAAAGTTGGATGGATGGAAATGATCTTTGGGGAGAAGAAGAGGAGGAAGGGAGCAAACACATACTTCTCTCACTTTCTCACCTTCCCTCTTCTCTGAGCCTGGATGTACGTATGAAAGAGTTGGGGAAAAGTCAAGTCTTTGGGTCCAACCTAGAGCCAGTGGGGGGCTTTGGGTCCAGCCTAAAGTCAGCGCGGGGCTTTCCATGGCTGTCTGGTAGGCTCGGGGATCTGACCTCACTGCTCCATGGTCTCCCAGGGCTCCCACTCTGCAAGAAGTTTGATTTCTCCCAGAGGCCTCAGTGAAATGATTTTCAACACATTTTCCAGACTCATAATGAAAAAGAAAAAACTAAGGGACTAATGAAAGTATGCTCATAAATGCCACTCTTTGTGAAAGGCTAGCGCTTGCTATGGTTTTCAAAATAAAACTCCAGTTCTTCCAAGCACTTCTGAAGCACTTCACAACACCCAGAGGTGTCAGGTAAGGCAACAATCTCAGCCCCATCTTAATAAGGTGGGAAAATGAGGTGGACAGTGGATTTTATGACATGCCTGAAATCACAAGGGACAGCTATGGGAGCAGGATTCAAAAGGCAGCCCTTCCTTTATGGTACACTGTTCTCAGAAGCATGGCTCATTTATTTCAATTAATAGAGCTTTATAAGGGCTCCCCTGCCTCCTTTTTTTGGCCAGAATTACTGCAAAGACAGTGAATTAAAAGCACCAAAGGGCATCATTTTCATTTAGTGTTTAAAGAAGCTGTTCCCATAAAAGCAGAATATGTGAAATTCGCCCAAAAGAGTAAACTTAGGAATACCCTAGAGGATTACAGCAAAAAAGAAATGTCCTAAAAATCTTTTCTCAGACAAGGCTGACCTGACAGTTCAACTCTGGAGTAGTCTTTCTGTGTAATACCAGTCAAGTGGTTCAACCAGGGACTGGTTCCTGTCACAACATTCACTCAGGCATTGCAGGATTATGGGTTTCTCCAACCACATGAGATGAAATTCTTTAAAAAGCGTAAAGCTTATGGATGTAGTCCACTGCCTCCTCATTTTCTCTCTTCAAAAAACATGCAAGGTGGGATTCAGTTCATGTACTGTGCACTGTCTGAAAGCTGCCCCCAAGCTTGCTTCCTTCAGTGGTGCCGCCCAGACTGGCTCTTCCCTTAGAGAAATATTTCTAGCTTATTTGACTTGTTGTCAGCTATTTTAACAGATGCTGTTGTGCTGGGTGCCAGCCAGCTTCTGCCCTGAGAATGCAGTTATTTGAGTAATGTTTGCAAAGGCATTTCAGTTTGCCTTCTGTGAAGTGTGACCAACTTCAAAATCATTTTTAAAAAAACCCCAAAACCAAAACTCAGCAATGGCTCACTCATATTCAATGTTTGTGCAACTCCACTGTTTGCTGTGACCATGCAAAATATCTCTGATGCGACAGGGATGTGTTACAGAAGAACTTGCCAGGCAAGCTAGGAATTAGATAAGGTACAAGATGAGCTGTAATTGCCACCTAAAACACTTCCACTGCAGGATCTGCCCAGAGCTTGACCATGTCAAAACTTACATTTCCTAGAATTAGAGCCCACCATCATGGTTCACATAACATATTTTGGTCAGAACTGCAGGGCTGAGTGATGCTGAGACATTCAGTGAATGCCCCTAACCTTGGCTGATGTTATTATTAAATATATATATATACACACATATCTATATATATCAGGTAAACTCCAAATGGTCCACTATGAGACGGAAATGTGTAGTTTTTAACTTTGGCTTGGAATGACTTCTTGTTACAATGCACTTTCATGCTATAAGTTCAGAATTAAAAAAAAGCAACGTGGTTTAGCTTTGTAGAACATAAATATCCTTAGATGAATTAGCCAAATTTTCAATTTTGTTTGTAATTTTTAAGTGCCAGAATAATAATACATCTGTCATTGATAATCAGCAGAAATATTTAAATGTCAATGAATGGAAAAAGTCAGCATTTCTACTCTGGATGAAAAATGTTGCTTACATTATTGATATTATAATTTCATCGTTGACATGAATCTCCCCTCTCTCCTAGTAGCATCATTCCCTTGTTCATCCTGTTTTTGAAGCCAGGAATTGGACTTTCCTTAGCTTTTGTATGGGCCTCTATAACTAGGGCCTTTTAAGTACCCCCTTCTGACCTTATAAGGCCTGTTATTAAGAATAATTGCTAATGGATGAGCTTTATCTAAATCAAATTTCTTGTAATCCTCCCATACTTCAGACAGCTGAAGACCTCAACTCAGTTCTCTCTCTTAGCAAATGTTGCCTTGAATGCAATCACTGTGTGAAGCAAAATGTCATTGCAACCTGATAATTTGATGATGATGATGGCAAAGTGCTGGGCTGCACAAAGTAATAATCTTTGGTTAAACCATAATCACAGCACTGGAAACCGTTGGTTAATCATGGAAACTTCATATTCAGTGTGGTCTTCTGTGCTGTTCCAAGATATTATAAGAAATGACCATAAGCAGGCTGGCAGAAATGTATTTATGCTGTTATTCACATCTTGTGGCATGCACACCACATGCCAGAGGTCATCGGCTTGTGGTTTGTTTTGAAAAACAGGGTTCATGAGTAAGACCCAGTGTTTGAAGATGAAGATGGCTGCAACCCTCTGTTCTCTGTATTAGGAGAAATGAGACACCATTTCCAGCTTCATTTTAATGAATTGTGCTCTCTTTTACCCATGACTTCTTCCACAACAGTAGTCTTGAAGTCACACGTAGAGCATCACATTGGGTGAAGTTACAAGGTGCCGCTAACATGTGCTGCAGGTACCAAAAAGACTGCCTGACTTGTTCAACGAAAGCCCAAGTACCAGTCTCTCATCAGGCAATGAAGCCTGGCATGGCATCAGTGGGTGGTGAGCTGCAATGGGGATCTACAAGCTATAGAAGATCTCAGAAAGGGTCTTGTTTTACACTGAGGTCTCCGTGCATTGGGAATGAGCTTTCTGGGGAGCCTGCGAAGGGCTACGGATAGCCACGTGACCTCACTAGGGTCACTCAGGCCATGCCATGGCTAAGACTAGTAAGGCAAGAGCCCTGGGCCAGCAGCGGTGGGGAAATAGCAGAAACCTCATCCTAAATTCCCCAAATGCACAGGTGCAGAGGTCTGAGGGTTGCACGCTTGTTTTGAAACAATGCTCCAAAATCCATGGAATGGTCAAATGTGCCAGTTCTTCCCACCTTAAAAGAGACCTCTAAGTAGTAGGGAAGAGCCCACGTCTGGTCTGTCTCTGCTGACCACAGGGCAGCCCAGGCGGGAATGTCCACTGTGCACCAGCTTTCAGACAGTGACACGTTGTGGAGCTTAAATCGATCCACAGGCATGCTGTGAAGCAGCGTTTCAGCTGGTCATGCTTCTTCGTGCTTCTCCTCTATGCTGGGATGCACAGCTGCACAAAGCCAGCTGAGCGCTGGAAAGGCAGCACGGGGAACCGCCTCTTGCTCGGGTGGTTGTTGAACAGCTGTTTCAGCTATGACATAACTGCTTTTAAACTTCAAAAGAATTCTATTTCTGAGTTGAAAACATACGGATTGTTTCATAAAAGAGCAAGGGCGAGGTGTTAGCGGGCCATGTAGCGGGTAGTGGACACAGTGGAATTGCAGAGTACACATAACATCCTGTCAGCCCCGTCTTCTACTCGGCTTTCACTCCTTAGGGGTCCAATCCTGCTATTTTTTCTCAAGCAATAACCTCATCCATGCCAACAGAGTCTGCTGTTTCACCTGCTGGTAGCCATGCTGGAATGTGTTTGCTTTGGGAGTGATTGTGTGCTTTGCTCATGGGCTCAAAGGACAGATAAAAGCTAGTACCCGGCTCTGCGGAGTAGTTTCTATCAGGGCCAATGAACTCATTAGTAAAAGATTTCTTTAAAAAAACCCGGGTCTTACACAAAGCCAATGTGGCTTAGACTTTTTGTGGGGCAGGTGGAATACAAGCATGACTAGACACATCTCAACTCTGTTTCATGCTACCTGCCGCCCCGGTGAAAACTTTCTGATGCCAGTTGAGACAGGCTGAGAGAGTGCGAAAAATCATACAGACTGGGCTTGGGGGTCTGGAAGTCTTACAAAAGGCAGAGGATGCCTGTCTTGTTCAAACAGTTTTGCCACAGCAGGTCTCACAGAGCTGCACCAAAAATGATGTAAATATTTTGCTGCAAAATCTGATCATTGTCTTACCGATATACGCAAGGAGGAGGGAAGGGATTTTATTAAAAAAAAAAACACCCAAACAAATAAATAGATTCCTGTCTGGAGCTACATCATCAGTCTGCCAGACCCCAAGTTTTTCTATTTCACTGCCATGGGAATCCTTCCTTTTCCATGAATGATGACTGCAAGTCTCATCTTGCAAACAGCTCTTTGAATTACATGGCTGCTCTTGAATTAACTCATTGATGCTGGCAGCTAGAACACGGCAATGGAAGAGAGGTAGGAGAAAAAAAAAAAAGGAGGGGCTGTGTTTAAAAACAAACGAAAAGTCTCTCAACTGCCAAAACCACAGTCAGCGGAGGGATGTGGTGGTGGTTCCAGACTGTGGCAATGAAAAGCAATGATTGTTTGGCTGTTTGGGGGGAAGGGAAACACACTCCAGCGACATCATTACCCAATTAGTCCTAGCGACGCTGCTGTGGAGAAGGAGCACTCTGGTGAGCGTGTGAAACAGGATGATCTCCTGATGTGATGGACAGCAAACTTGGAAGAGTGTGGTGGAGCTGAGGACCACCAGTCCTGGTGAGTTCCTCCTGCTGAGTTCAAGGGGCTGGAGGTGTCTCAGACACATGAGATTAGAGGTATGGAAGGTCTGCTGTTTTGCTCCTACCCTGTGGACCAGCTCCTCAGGGAGCAATAGGTGGTCCCTTCGTTCACCCCAAAGACACTGGGGATAACAAAGCAGACAGCGCAATATGCTGAATATAAATGACTACAGTTTAAACCAAGAACCGGTGGTGCCCGTATGTACTGAATACTCAACATGTAATATCTCTAGGTTAGGAAATGTGGTAGTGACTAAGAGAGCTTGAGAGAAGACTGACATGAGTCACCTCAGCCCCTGTTGAAATTCTTACGTTGGCACTGATCAGCTCTTGGATTTTTAAGGGCAGACTCATGAGCTAGGCATCCAGTGTTCTGCTACGAGATGAGCAAGTGAAGAAAACCTCACACAACAGACAGAGTCTTCAGCAGCACTGCAATTTCAAAAACATACTGGGATACATTTCCACATCACTGAAAGCATTTGCTTGGAAGTCTTGCACCGGGTCAATAATTGCTGTCAGGTATTGCAACTCCAGAAGAAATAGACTTAGTCTTCAGTTAGGTCACCCTCCTTCTAGATTAAGGGTTACACTGTGCAGCTCTGTCCCATAGACTAAACATCCTCACATAAATGCATTCTGCAATCAGAGATTTGCGTAGGTGGGTGGCTTGGAGAGGAATTCATGCTAAGCCCAGAGCCAAAGATTGTGTGAAGAGCCATCCCAAACACACATTGTCCTTTGCAAAAATAATAGAAAATTGATGATTCTCCACCCCAAAACCACAGCGTTCCTCAAGCCTAATTCCAGAGGGCAGCCTACGTCCAGCTCTTTAAGCACGTGTTGCCCAAAGGCAGGTCAAGAACCGCTGCTGTGCAGGGCTATGGCAGGAGAGCAGGAGAGGTGTTGCCCCAGGGGCCGCTGGGTAATTTGCATCCTTGAGGCACAAATTGAGCAGTGGGAGCTGATGGGGACAGCAAAGCACATGGATCCCCTAACCCAGGTAATACGGTTGGATGCCCAGCGCGCTGCGCTGCAGGTAGCCTTTAACCTCTGCATCCCTCATTTTTCACTTGTGCTACAACAGCGCGCGCTGCAGCAGCACCCATACAGCAGATACCAGCGTCTGCATTCCCACGTGCTCGGGTCTAGCATCAGGGCTGCAGCAGGTCAGACCCCGATGTGATCTGTATCACGGCCTGTGACTCCTTATTTATCCTTTTGGCTACCAGTGATTAATTTTCCCTATAAATGGTGTGCTTCGTGCAAGGATGGGACTTGGCTATTGCAACGGAATTGCTTTAGGTTACAGCAAAAGCAATAAAATAAGCATTCCAAAATTATTCCAGATAAATACTGTGCTGATATACAGCAAGACTTCGTTTATGTCATGTGCAATTAGATTTGTTTTCCACCTTTTGACAGGAGCATTTCAGTCCAGAGTAAGAAGAATGAAACACACAAGCAGCAGGAGGCCACAGCCAGAAACGCTCCCTTCATCCAGAGAAAAAAGGGCTCTTACATTGTGAAAGGGAGCCTCCTGTTGTCTTCCAACTGGCATTTTCTGGCCAGCTGAAAGCTAAAATAACCCTTCCTTTATGCTTTCAATACTGTGATCTAATGGCTAAATGGATTTTTAGTACAAAGCATAATTTCCTCCTTTGGTTTCGCTCATCACTTAATGGAAAGGCCCCCTAATGTATTGATCGCCACAACATTCTGCTTACATCCCAAACAGTGGCTGCTCAGCAGAACTGAAGAACAGATTGTCTTATAGCGCTGCAGTTATGTAATAATGATGATGAGGATGATGATGGTGATGATGATGATGATAATAATAATAATAGTAATAGTAATAATAATAATAGCTCCACTGCAGCTGGCCGCCTGAAGCCGCTGTTTCCAAAGACCAGTGGTCAGAAGGCACAACTGATTTTTGCATGATACATTGTTCACCTCTCCTCACATCTGCTGAAAGGAAGGCACAGTGTCCCATCTCTCTGGAGTTTAGCGGAAGACCAGTGGTTCTCATTGCACTATCCAGCGGCATTGCTGCACGTGAGCTGAGAGTGAAGACATGCCGTAATCCTTTGAACCTTCTTGTTTTGTGTCGGGCACTTGAGATGCCCAGGACCTGGATGATGGCTCCTGCCAAACCAGTTCTGCAAAGAAAAACACATGTAGCTTTAGGCATGGAGAACACTGGTGCGCTGAGGCCACAGTAAGGGTGAAGAGCAGCACAGACCCTAACGGGGCCTGAGCTCGGCCCTGGCTTGATGGCTTCCAAAGGCTAAGGAGCAGGAGCAGTAGGATATGAATGTAAAGCAGGAGGGGAAGCAGAGGACTTGGGCGCTCTAGGACATCTCCACGAGAACCGAACTTGAAGACACCCTGAACCTTAACCCATGCGCACAAAGAAATGCTATAAGGACAACCCGCTGTGCATCAACATAGCTTTTAGGGACCGACACATGGCAGGGCCCAAAGCAAGGCAGTGGTGGGGACAGATTGGGGGCTTCCAAGGACACATATCCCACAGCATCAACCACTTCCACACATGCTATGCACATGCTCTGCAATTGTTTGGGGCTGTTTTCTTAATTTTCCTCAGCTGTCCCCGTTGTAGCAGAAGCATCATTGCTCCGAAGGGGCAACTGAACATCAGAAGTGCAACACTGCAACATCCCACCACACGGGTGGTGATGAAGAACTGCATTTTCCTCATGAAATTCAAGTAATATATCTGGAAAGGGAAGCTGCCTATTGCATGTGTTTCACTATGGAAAGAAAATGCCTTTTAAAATCTAAAATCAAGAATTTTGTGGAAAAAATGTCCTGGAAGTTAACTGAGTTCATACCATTAATGTTTCCTATAAAGAAATGGTTCTGCTTCTTTGCTCCACTAGTCATGGGTTTCATGCCAGCTTCCGTATTTGGCTGTTGACTTCTTAAGGCAGCTTGATGGCTCAGCTGAAATTAAATTTTTGGGCACAACTGTCCCCTGACCAAGGCTCACCTCCTCAGATAGATCCAGGTCTGTAGCTCCCACTGAAGTGCATGGGAGAGGAGGTCCCTTCCAACTCTGACAATTCCGTGATTCCATGATTTGGGAGGATCTAAACTTAGGAAGGAGGATAAGCCATTTCTACCTTAAAACTGAATTTGGATCCTTTTGCTCTCTATCTGGAAGCACTTACCTGTGGACATTGACGGACATGCCTCAATTAGATTTCTAAAACTGGGCTGTGAGAAGACCTTGGAAAAAGTTCAGCATCCCAAAGCTCATCACAGGACACTGAAACCAAACCTAGCTCTGCTGCTGCAGTGGTGAGTCCTGCAGCTCTTAAGCCCATGATGCCATTGCTTCTTCTGCAGGGAAAGGGCGTAAGGCAACAAATCTGCTCATCTGCCCAAAGACAGGGCTGTGCTTCAGCTTCTTCCTTCATCCAGCACTGAAGTCAGCAGCCGAGAAGTAAGATTGCTTCCTTTTTTTTTTTTTTAATTATTAGGAAAGAAGTAAAACTATTCATTGTTCTGGAGACAAAATATCCCTGGAGCCTAACTACTGAAAAATCAAACATCATTTGAAAAGCAAGACAATAATGCTAGCTTGAACTCACAGAGCATTAGAATTGCTCTGGCAGGAGCACAAGTGATTTTCTGATAGATGCAATAACAATGCTGCAATTACATAAAACAATATGTAAACTGAAAGTGCCATACCACCCTGCTATTTGTACACTCCCTGTCCCACTGTCATCCTCTTATTGTTAGCCCTTTAAGTATTATCTCTGTTAGGTTTTTAAATACTTCATTAGCATGAATTACCACCAAACTTTTCATCTCAAAGAAGAATATTTTGTGCCACCAGGACTCTAATGAAGCCAGTTTTGATGTGGGGGAATTCAGGCTTCAGTGATACCTCTATGCTCTTGATGGTTTAAGTAGGAAAGTCACAGAGAAGCACCTGATATCAGCAGCAAAATAACACCTGAAAACCAGATGCAAGGTGGGAAGTATACAAAAAATGAATCCTTCCCTGTGGGGAATAGTTGATGGAAAATTTCTAAAGGATGATGAAGGTGAAACGTATCCACCTCTGCCCTACTCCCACCTAAGAAGCACAAAGAGATGCTGTAAGAAATGGGTCTCCTCCGGATTATAAAACTAGTTTTAACCCCTAAGAAAAAAATGAGTTGTCTTGTTTTGATTGATGTCTTGTGGAGCACTCAACAAATGATATGAACTCTTTCCCCTCCAGCCCAGGAACATCGTAGCAGAGGGCAGGAGCCTGCAGCCTCCTGGCTCATTCCCTTCAAATTTCTCCTTGTAAAACTTCTACTGCCATAGTGCCATCTAGAGCCAGTTAAAGAAATTAAAGGGGTTTTGTTGTTAGGAAGGACAGCTTTTAGTGTTGTTTCAGGGTTTATATGGGTATATCCCAGCAATGATTATTGCTTATTGTCGAGCAGCCTTTTATTTTAACATTGTACTCAAGTGGTTTGATACCAAGTCCTGCTGAGGCCAATGCGAAGACATCTGTTGGGTTCAGGGCTGTCAGGATTAGTCTTCTGCTTCCATGGGATGGGGAATCGCATCATGGTTAGCTCTTTATTAACACAAAAGTGCTAACAGAGCACCCACCCCAGCAAACAGCTTCAGACACTTGTGTGTGTGAGTCCAGGGACAGTGGTACCTGAACCACAAAAATAACATTACGCTCTTGGAATGAGTGTGTTTTCCCTAAAACCCAGCGCAGACAGAGAAAGAGAGAGCACGCAAACACTTGCTGCTTGTTCCGGTGTTTTAATATCATGTCCCGGTGCCAACCTGAAGAAAAGCAAGTATTTTGAAGAGTAAAAAAGGGTTTTCACAAAAGAGAAAATTAAAAATGTAGTCACATTGGAGGGAAAAGTAGCATGTTGACATTTAAAGCACTGGCCTGGTAAGAGAAAACAAGTTTAATTCCTGATTTCCAGCTGTTATCACAGACACTGCAGGACCTGAGGCATTTGTGCTTTAGTCCCTGTTTCCTATACAGAAAGCTGACAGTGACTTCTCCACTCTCTCTTTATCTCTTTTTTTTTCTTTCTGTTCAGATCTCTGTGTGGTTGCTCAGTACCTCAGCCGTGGCTTGCACTGTCACAAAAGTAATGAATAATATTAATAAAAAATATTGCAACTGTCTCTCCAAGTAAGAATCATTTAAAGAAGATGTTTTCTTACACTCACAGGAGAACAGATTTACAGACAAATTTAAGCTACTAAATCAAAGCCGAATTATGGAAACATTGTAAAGTTAAGGATAGAGAAATTACAGGAGATAAAATTGATGATCATCTCGCAAGCACTGAAACACCTCCTCTTAATCATAAAGTCAGTGGTCTCAGATAGCAAAATATCTATGTTTCTCTGCAGCTGGGCATCCCAAGGAGACAGCTGGATTAAATAGAAGGCAATAAAATACAGAACTCTCTCAATGCCTGCATGAGAGCAAAATATGCATCTTTCATACATCCCTAAAAGATCTATCATTACCCATGGTTATAACTTTTCCTATAAAAGGGGTTTGAAGGGAAAATATTCTTTGGTCACTTGGAAAGAAAAGACAATAACATCATGATCATAATCTCACTCATGGACTGGTTTTGCTGGGGAAGAGGAAAAGCTTCATTGTTCTAGAATCACTATTTTATCTAAAAAAAATAGGTCCACAATTAAATATCTCTGTAGGTCAGAGTACATGGGAACATGGTAGAAGCATTTGGAGATGTGATTTTTGAGCCTATTTTTACCTGTGAGGCTTACATGGGTGGACCCATGCTGTAGGGCATCTTGAACATTCAAAGCCGAGCAGTTGAAGGTGGATGGACATGATGACGGCAAATCAGCCTCTCGAGAGCCCTTGGCTAGTAACACTGGTGTTGCAGAGTTCAGCAGTAAAACAATAAAGAGCTAGAAGGAACAGTATTAAATAATTTGCTTTTCAACATTTTTGTCATTTTAACCATGTCTTGCAAGTCATCATTGAACAAATACTCCTTTTCCAAATGTGTCTCATTAAAATTTGGTAGTACAAACTGTCTACTAAGCAGCTGCAAGGACCATACAGAAGACTATAAATTGTCATTTGCTTAGGACTATGTGCGTTGAAGTGTGGTTAAAAATCACTGTCTAAACAGAGGATCTGTCTCTGAGGCAAAAATGTGAGTCATTGACGTTCATGTGTGCATTTACTGACTTTGTTCCAAAACCCCTATTGCAAATGATACAAAAACAAGAAACCAACCAAACAATACTTCCCCACGTGCAGATGGGTGATCTGCAGAGAACAATTCCTAAATAGCAACAAATATATGGAGCATGTCCTGCTGCTGAATCTACACCAAATCAAAGGAGAGGTGGAGCTGAGGATCTGGCCCTCAAGCAGAGTCCAGAGCATGACCTGGAGACAGGTCAGAGGAATTGAGGGGGCACAGAGAGAGCCTCCCGCCCTGACACAGGGACTTTTTGGGTTGAATCCTGCATATTCACCAGTCCTACATGAGCAGGGCTATGGGTGAAACAAGCAAAAGGTACTTGCCTATGAAACCCTCTGGGGTGAAGAGCTCAGGGCTGAGGATGAGGGACCTGGAGGGAGTGAAGGTACAGCAGACCCAGAGGAGGACTGTCACCATCCTCTCTCCTGATGTGGGGCTGAGCCCTGGTAATGCGACATATCTCACTGCACCCTGGTGACCCAGGCAGGCTGCCAGGGCCCGCAGCCCACAGCACTGCTCCAACATGGTCTTCTGCAGCAAGCCAAAGACCTGGGGCAATCATCAGAAAGGCTCCCCATGGCACTGCCTCACCCTCTCCCCAGCCTTCCCCAGGAAAATGTCCCCCAAGCGCTAGTGGGGCTCGGGTCCACAAAGAGGAGTGTTGAGGTAGGGAATAAATTCCTCCCACGTATTTTCTCCCACACAATGAAATAATGCGGGCCACGAAGCTGACACTCTGCCTCTCATGCCAGAGAAGTGAGAAGATAGCTGTGTTTTAACATTAGCTCCTAAGTATAATTTCCTGTAATTGTAAAGTGCTTTAGAGGTACTTGTGAACTTGGGTGGGTAGCTCCTAACTAAGTTGATGAATAACCCTGGACTGACTCATCTCCTAAACAGACCGAGCGCTGAAGGAGGGAACGTGGAGAAAGGTTTTGCCTTCCATTAGCAACACTATCCAAACAACTGACCCTCTCCCCGAGAGATTAGTTCACAGCAGGTGAACTATAATCTGCTCTGATTGGCAGGCGAGGAAAGCATTCATCCCGGCTGCATTACAGCCAGAGCTTTTCTTCTCTTTTTTTCACACATTGTGAGCTCCCGACAAAGGGCTCCAACGATCAGATCAAACAAACATTTTGCCACTTATTTGCAGAAATGGTTCTGGTCCCAAGTTGGGATGGTAACCAGCTAAAGGCTGGCTGAAGAGTATTTTTTCCTGGCATTGCCATTAGCACTTTCTCAGCTGGAAAATGGTCATTTGATAGCGTCCAGAGCAATAGGCAAGTTTTTGGTCGGGGTTAATTTTGTGCTGGGAAATTGTTGCCAATCTATGATGGTAGACATATCTGCTGGAAACTATTATTTGAACATACGTGGTACTACCATCCGTCTGATGCACTTGGTTGCCAATTGGAGAACATTTTTCACAAAATAATCATGCCATTTCTGGCTTTCTGGTCCAGAGCCTCATGGGAAACCTATGAGATACCATTAAAAGATAAGTTTTAATTCCCAAATCTGCTGCATATTAGAACATATGGACTCACTAGTTTTTATGGCACATGTATTTCCCTAAAACCAGCAGCAGTGAACCTTCTTAGATCACAGCCAGCAAACATCCATCTCTCTTTTCTCCTTTCTCTCTCTCTTTGGCCAATAATCTTATCACTTCTCTCCTTGCTAATGCCATTGTTTTTTCTCCACAGGTATCAAACAGACTTTTCTCTCCACGAATCTAAATAAAAATCCAATTAGACTCAGAGTGATTGTTCTCAGCTAAGATTTAGCTTGAAGATGGTGGTTCTTATTTTTGGAGTGAAAAAGACCTTGTGTGTTTGAAAGCTTAGCTGTTTGGGGTTGGGAGGAAGGAGGTCTATCCCACCTATACCTACAGGTGGGATAAAAGGTATCACCTCTGCCTACACATACAGCTTTGCTCTCCAATCCTGTTAACAGGGGAGCGTTGACCAGGGATGGTGCCAACTGCTGGCCCAAGGAGCTTCTGCACAGCTTGTGGTTCAGTGTGGGCCCCCGTTTACCAAGCTGGAGTCGAGTACGGCTCGAAGAGACATCTCGTGGCCATATCATATACTGCAAAGGAGTTATTTTGTGTGTTAAACATCTCTTGTGTGCTGAGGGTCAAGAACTGCCCGAGTATAATGGCTAGTTACATTGGGCGAAACAGCAGAGGATGCCAAAATGCCGTGCACCTAATTCAGCATCCAGCCATTCTCTCTGGGTGGCTTCAGAGCATGAAGAAATTGGAAATATAGACATATTATGTCCCTGTGCTTTTAGCTGGGACTTCTGAGTATGTAAGAAAGAAACAGCTTGGCAGGGGATGGCAGAGAGCTACAAAATCCCAAGTCACTAGGAGAAACCAGAAAGGGAGTAGCTGCTCACCATCTCCCAGCGAGGACTCAGAGCCATGTGGCTTTTGGGAGCCATGTTCAAACAGAAGGAGGGGGAGGTGGTTCCTCCTGAGCCGCAGAGGATGCAAGGAAGTCCTTTCTGAAGAATGTTAGGGATGTAGAAAGTCCACCAAGGTCGAAGGAAAGATTGGACAAACATCAGGAAAACAGAGCTCTACTGAGGGCAATGGAGCAGACAAACCACAGCAGTGTCTGGAAATCCCCTGTGCTGCAGACACTCCTTCTGGGAAAGCATCTGGGAGAAATACAATGTCCTTGCCTTGCTGTGGCTTTTTCTGAGGCATCTGCCCATGGCTACTGCAGGAGCCCTGCATACCGTGCTAGGCAGACCTGGGTTGTACCCAGCACAGCTGGTTTTACACGTAAAGCTACAGAGAAAACTGGGAACATCCTGGGAGCATGGAGCATGTGCCAGTTTGATCTTGACTTCTTCTCTTTGAGAGCTGATGGGGAAGGTGAGCAGCGACAGCACATCAGCAGCAGGGAGCCTCAGCTCTCAGTTCAATGTGGGTAAGGTCAAGCTCAGCACCAGGGTTTTCAAGTGAACCAGGAAAAGAGCTTCTTGAAAGGAAGAAACTAAGGGACGGCCGGGACCAGCCGGGAGGATGCTCTGATGCATCGGCAGTGAGTGGTGAGGCTCTGGTTAGTCTTGTGGCTAGTGACATTTGTGCAATGAAAACCTCATTGCACATTGCTCCCTAGCGTGCTGGTGGCCAGTCAGGGCTGCATCCTGTGCCCGGGGCTGTTGGGGACACTTGCCAGCATAGGTCTGCCACGCTGCATCACCTCCACTTCTTTCCACTGCCAGTCCTACTGCTCTCCTCTCAACGAGTAACCCCTTGATGTCCTTCACCTGCACAGCCCCCAGAAATCACCCAGAAAGGGTGAAACACTGCAGGTCATATAACAATATGTCTGTGCTGGAAGTCGGACCCATTGCCTACTCCCAGATCCTGAAACAGCTTGAAATGAACCTCAATGATTCCCATTCCCTGACTCTCCCCTTTGTTTTCTTTCATTTCAAAATATATGGCAGGACGCTGGCAAGCAAGCCAGACCCAGACCTGTGACAGTGAGACCTAGCACACCAAAGCCCAGCACCAAGGTGAGGAGATCTGAGTATTTGAAATAGCCGCATCCCTCCCAGAGGCTTATGCCACATGGAAAAGCTTCCACTGATGCCACGACACTTTTGAACATCAGGTTGAGACCTGATTTTAAGACTGCCAACATCACTGACTGTGGCAGGAAGAGGGGGGCTGGACACCAGGAGACCTTTGTGCACCTCCCCAGCTCTACAGCTGCTGGTGAGGCAGGCTTGCTCCCAGTGGTTTCACTGTTTTGGCTGTACGTACTTCAGGTAAACAACCATCTCTTGGACCTCAGCTGAGGACACTGTCTCCTGCAGCAAGCAGGATACAGATTCACAGGATTGGGCATGCCAGTGTACACCTGTAAGGGAAACACTCCTGATGAAAGCTGATGCACTGACACTGATCCCCACTCACCCCAATAACTTGTTGCTTGGTCTTGGCTTGCTATGAAGTATCTTCTCCTGCTCCCTTGCCTGCATGGACCCCCATCCTGAAGTCTCCCATCCCCTGGCAGAAGAGGATGGGAGGCTGAGCTGTGGCTTTATCTCCTGTATTCCTTGCCCAGTCCCCATCCCCTTCTGAGCATGGTGAAACATCCCAAAACACATTTACCCACCAGGGTCTGAAGACCTGGCCCACCACCTCTATGCACTGCTGCATGACTGGTGCCCCAGGTTTCAAGAGATACACAGCTCAGTCCCACGGTTAGCTAGGAAAGGGGTTTAAATTAATCTTTTTTGGCTCCTGCTAAATGCTTCCTCCGTGATTAACACCAGAGGTGATTTTGATAGCGAGATTCATTGTCAAAATAGCTTATAAAACAATTCCATAAAACTGTGTAAATCTTGTGTTGATCTTACTTTTTACAAGGAGTCTTAAAGCCATATATCCCAGCACCATTTACAAGGTTGTTGCAGGTGTGGGACCAGCCTTAGAAATATAGCTACTACTTAAACTGTGTATTTTACGAGCCTGGGGAAACATCCGTTTGAACTGTAAAATGAGCTTTCCAGCCCGCTTGCTTCTTTGTGCGAGAGACTAAGCCATTGCCCGTCGGACTTCAGTATCTCCTGAGTCGCAGCCAAGGTGCAGGGACAGGATTCCTTTGTCAACACACCTTAGCAAAGTTTTCCAGTGCACTGAACTTTGGCTTCAGGAGGAGCTGGGCTCCCCAAGCCCGGGTTTCACTGCAAGCCACCGAGCACCTTAAAACCACTTGCGGCTTGCAGCCATGGGGCTGTTTTGCTGTGGGCTGCAGTCATTCCTCCGGTGAAGCTCACAGGCTATTTACTGGTGCTCTGAAGCGCAAAGAAACAGGTGGAAAAGGGAAGAATGAATAGCCCGATCATGTAAATCGGATGACAGAAGGCATTTAAGTAGGCAATGTACACTGTAATTACATAACAGGCATTTAATGGACATCAGGCTGAGTCTGCTGGGGATAAAGGAAGAGCCAAGAGAGATTTCTCCCCTTGCATTAAAAATGATCAGGATTTTAACCCTGTATTAACGCTCAAGATTACATCCCATCCCCCACGCCCTCTGAGCTCTCCTTCAGCTCCCAGCGCAACAGTTCTGAGATCGCTCAAACCACAGGGACTGAGCCCTCCTCCCATAGAGTCCACCAAATACAGCATCTATTAAGTCCCAAACCCTCACATACCTCTGCTTTGCAGGGTACATGGGCAACCAGGTGCCATGCTGCACCCAAAAGAGTACTATGCTTTGCAGCTGGATACATGGGCTCACCATTTATAACACTGGGAGGAAATGGGTTGCACTTGGGTTTGAAGTTCAGGGACTTTGGGTTTTAACGATGATTTGTTATTTGACCTTGGCCAAGCTGCTCATTCCTTCCTTTAAGGAGAAACAAGGAACCTCCACCTACATGTGACCTGGCAAAGAGAAACACTGGTGACCTGCAAAGCAGTGCTATCATTGCAACACGGGGCCATCCTCTGCCCCACTGTCCCCACCTTCATTGTTCTCATCAGATGCCTGGCCTCACCTTCCCACCGGATGTGTCTCAGTGCCCTCTTATCTCCCGCTCATATCTTCCATGTAAGACCAAATATTGACACTGCAGGAATGGCCCTTGGCTGTGAGCACATCTCCTAACCTTCAAGATAGCCCTTGACCTCTCCCCTGATCCCTGAAACACACAGGATAAATGCAGGAAAGTGCCACAGTGACTCACTTAAAAGCTCTTTTACAGCAGTTGAAGGGTTAAGCCCAACACATGACTTCTGCTTTGCAACAGGTCTTTCTGAAGTGTCTCAGTGACACTGAGTGACAGACATTTGGATCAGTATCGCATCATCATCCTCAGCTGAAATAAGCTTTTCTCTAGCCCTGCCGAAGCTCTAATTCATGATGTCTCTCAGATTTAATAAAAACTGAAGAAAATCCTTCCCTGTTTTCCTAAAATAGGTCTTCTAAAATAGCTTCCAGCTCCTGAATTTGACAGTGTCATAGACCAGTAGAGTGGCTGTGGCATGTGATGCCTGAAGAAACACCAAGCTGGAGGGGCTGGGATCTTCTTGCAGGTTACACGTTTGTACAGCACCTGACATGCTGAATCTCACTGAATTGTTAAGATGTTGTTGCAACACAACCAATAATATAACATTATATGAAATGCTTTATAATTTTTCACTGAAAGGGTTATCAAGCATTAGAACAGGCTTCCCAGGGAAGTGGTTGAGTATTTACCTCCCTGGAGACATTTAAAAGTCATATAGATGTGGCACTTAGGGACATGGTTTGGTGGGAATTGGCAGTGTTAGGTTTACAGTTGCTCTCGATCTTAACTGTCTTTTCCAACCTAAATGATTCTATGATTCTGTACATTTAATGTACTAATTAGCCATGATAATAACAAGTAACTTTATAGTTGAATTTATGAAACCCTGTTATCTGAATCTCATTTGTATGTAGCTTCAGTGGGACTTGATAAAGTGCTGGGGTCACTCAACAACCTTCCCTTCAGCCAGGGCACTGATCTGGGGTCCTTCCCTCTCCTCTGGCTGTTTATTTCCACAAAACACGACGGGATCTAATAGGAGTCTACTCCACACACGAACCTGGTTGAAACCTGCCCATTTGAGTGATTAGGCAGGGACCGATAGACCCATGTGGGCAGAGCAATCACACAACCCCCTGTTTCCTTTGGAAACCAGGCTAAAAATAGGGGACATGGAGTAGAAAACCAGACAGGAAGGCAGGACTGAATCTATCAATAGCTCCTGCCCTGTTTCCGGCTCATTAGTGTCTCTCAGCAGATGTCAGGCAATCTTTAGAAACCCTCCAAAGAAGCATTCATTTATCAGACAATTCTTAAAGTGAGCTAGAGTGAAGTTGGACCCTGTACATTTATGGGCATCCCAGAAAAAAAAAAAAAGAAGAAAAATAATACAAAAAAAAGTCTCTTCTGAGTGCATGCATTGTTTATCATTCAGAATTTTGTTTTTATTCTTAATACAGCCACAGACCACCTGTGGACTTTGTACTACACATATAGCTAAATGACCATGTCACACCGATCTGTCTCCCCATTCCCTTGGTGCTACCATTGCTCTGACGGCAAACCCAAGCAGAGCAGGAGAGAAAACACATGCTTTAGCTGCAGTGATCCTCCCAGGAGACGGAATGCTTAAATTCAAGGTAAGACTAAGTTGCTATCTACAAAAGCCTGTCAGCAAGTTGTTAATGACGGCAGGTAGGAGAGTATGATACAGGTTTCAGCTTGGTATGTTAGTACGTTCTTCCAGAGGTGAGAAAAAGGGGTTTTCAGCAGAGCAATGGATGAGCCCTTCCTTCAGCCGCAGCTGCCGGTGATGGTGTGCATTGCTCACTAGATGGCGAAGGCTGCCTTCCTCCCCGCAGACCGGCCTCCCCGCAAAGCTCCTACAGAAGCAACCAGGGATGCTGCTGGGGATGAGAAAAGGGGTTGGATCACTGAGGGCAGATTTAGGGGAGACATTTGGAGCCTGCTAAAGGCACAGGAGGGCGGGTTATTAAGGTTTAAACGGTGGCAAGGTTCTCCTTCAAGAGATGGTGCCACATGTTTGAGGATCTCCCTCTTTGCCTGATTTGAAATGGACCTTTAGGCAAGGTCCCAGATACCAAGAACTGGTGGGGAAAGAGATGTCCCAATGAGCCTCTTCTGCAGATTTCCTCCAATCCTCAGGAGTCTCCCTGCCTTTTCACCAGCAAAATCAAGCTGACATGACCCACATTTGTCCCTCAAATCTATCTAGGGAGGACACAGGGTGATACAGACTGGGATTAGTCCATCCTGAGTCCCTGAAGTGTTCTTGGGGCAAAAATCACCCTTTAGAGATGACGGATATCTAACATGAGATGCTCCACGACAATGTCTATCAGCCACGAGAAATCTCAGTGCAAGGCTGCTGCTGCCGCCATGGTTTGAGCCTTACCCATGTAGAAAGCTGTGTGCCACCTTTGTGGCACCCTTCCTCTGCTGTCCCAGGGATGTTCAGCAGATGAAGGATTGTCATGGCAGAGCCTCATTTAAGTCCTTCCACAAGGGCCGTGGTTGTTAAAGCTGAACAAACCTCATGATTTGCCAGGTTGGGAGACTTGGCTGCCCCAGGTACCTTCAGGCTCTCAACCACAACTAAGGAAGCATGAGAAAGGACAGTGCACTATCTAGGGTACTTGGCTACAAGCCAAAGATGTCATTCTCAAAAAAATCCAATTAAAAAAAAAACAAACCACAACAAACAAAACCCACCACAAATTAACAAAACTCGAGTAAGAAAAAGCTGTGAGCCAAGCAAGACTGTTTCAAAAGTGTTTATCTGCACTAGTGAGTCATAAGCCAACACAGCAGCTATGGAAGTGAGTTAGAGGAGAGTAATTTCAGCCCCATTTTCAGCAGCAGCTGGCTCCCAGGAATGTCCTGCTCTCGCAAGTAATCACTCTTTACACGGCAAGTTTTGCACCATTGTAGCCAGAGTCTCTTGTACAGCCTCAGCTATTTTCAAACAGCTCCTCATCCGTGAATCCCAGTATTTTCAGTAGCACCAGTTCGAGCAGGAAGAAAGCACTCTACCAGATGTCTGCATTGTCAGGTGAAAAACTGGCTGAAACAAGCTCAACCCTGTCATTTTCAGGCTCCCCATTTGCCTTACTGGCTTTCCTTTGGCCATGGCCAATCTGTAGCTTAGCTCCCAAACAGCCACATTTAGGCATGAGCAGCATCCTACAGTTCTTGGCTATATTGGGCTTAAAAACCTCAGTTCAGCTGGTCTTCTGGGTGATGCTGGCTACTTGGGCTCAGGTTTGCTCAAATTCACATGTTCTCTGCCTACCTAGACCATATGAACCTGCGGCTGAAGCCTGCAGAAAGAGGCAGAGCGTGTGTGTGCTCTCACGGGCAGCCAGTTCCAGCATGAGTGTGGTGTTCGTGGAAATGCAGGGTGTACACACGCCAGATCAGGCATCTGAAATGTACCTTTACATAGCGGAGCATCGCCTGTTCCTCCCCGTGAGATGCCCTTGCGAAAATGAGAGCCCATCCACGTGAACCTCTCAGCAGCAGCACCAGCAAGTCCACACCTGAGCCTACAGACACGTGCTAACACATGCGATTAGTGATATGCGGAATATATGCCCAGACATGAATATATAGGGCAGCAAACAAGTTTTTGAACACTGCTCACAGCCATTTGGCATAAAATTAGCCCTGAGGGCAATGTTTAGCAGCCTGAGTTTTTTTATTGCTTCCTCTAACCCAGGATCCATTATACCCCATACTACATCTTTTGCAGAATAATGCAAACTTATTTCTATTCAGAAACCCAAGGCTGTTCCTACCCAGCTCGCTGGGATATGAAAATACCTGGAAACTGGTACTGACATTTTTCCTGAAGCTCTTTTCTATTTAACAGAAGCAAAGTCACGTTGCTGAGAGACCCCTTAGTAACAGAAAGCAGTTGTCCAGTTTAAAGAACCAGCTAGAAAGCAAACAGCTTTGCCTCCTTTTTAAAGCCCCTCAGGACAATATTTACTTTTCTAAAATATCATTGTGCCATGGCTTTGGGACTTTGCTTGACAAACTTGGGGGTCTCTGAGCAGTTCAAAGTGGGCTTGACCTATAGCTGAGCATGGAAAACAGGAACTGCATATAAATAACTAAATTACAGAGAGATCAATTCTCAGTCAACTCATTAGCAATGCCCGGCGTCTTTAAGTGATAACTCCACTCTCTAAGACCTTTACGTAATTACTTGCACAAGGCACATTTTACCCTTTGGTTCGCAAGTTTCATAAATGAAGGTTAAGTTTACTTAACCACCCAGGATTTACCAGCCATGTTAAAGCATAAAATGCGCGTGCTGCCAGGTGTCTCTGCAGAAACTGCCTTGTTGATTCAGAGACTCCAAGGTTAAATGATGGCTCCCGAGTCCAAGTTAGTTTCCCATTGGGGAATGGGAGGATCTGCACTGTAACATTGTACCACAGTTCAGCCAAGGTTGATTTAACGAGGCTTGGAGTTAAGATAGCAGTGATTGCGAAAACCTGAATGAAAATCAGGGCTTTGCTGTACATCGCACCCGTAACAGAGAACTTGAGTGTGTCCCACTCCAGTCTGTTACAGAAAGGTGCTATACATTTTTTCCTAGCCAGCTACCTGTTTCTATCTTCCATCTTTCTATCTACACTATTCGCACACATGAACATCTACAGGATGCGTGTTTATACAGCCTGCATATCTCTTATTCCACACAGTCTATACAACTGAGTGGTGGGTCAAATTCTCAGGTGATGGGAAACAGCATAATTCTATTAATGGTTTTGGCAAGTCACACTAGCCAAGGATAGATTCGGTGTATTCAGTGAGGTGGGTTTGTACCTCTGTGTTTGATCGCCTCTTTCTTGACAGTATTTTGGATGTCCTGCTTGTACTCTCCCCACTTTCACATGCATTCAAGTTTTTCAGCCACCATTGGAGCACTCAACGGCTGTTTGAGTACCAGGAGAAACTGGGTCAGAGGCTGTGAAACCACTGGCTTGCGTAATGCAGGAAACCTGGGAGACAGCAGCCAACAGGACGTGCATTTTCCATCCTCCAAACCCCGCTCTTTACCTGACAGCAAAGTTGTCCAAATTCTGCCCCTCAGTCCAGCTATACTCCACCAGAGCAAAACGATGGACCATGATTCTCTCTTCCAAGGAAGGTCCTCACGTATGGCCAAGGCTGGACCCAACAGTCCACGGAGCACTTCAGCAACCTCTCCCCACTGCTGTCTCTCCCAGAGATAGAATCATAGAATTATAGAATCACCTAGGTTGGAAGGGACCTTTAAGATCATCGAGTCCAACCATAAACCTAACACTGCCAAAACCACCACTAAACCATGTCCCTCAGCACCACGTCTACCCGTCTTTTCAATACCTCCAGGGATGGTGATTCCACCACTTCCCTGGGCAGCCTGTTCCAATGCTTGATAACCCATGTGGCAAAGAAATTTTTTCCTAATATCCAATCTAAACCTCCCCTGGTGCAACTTGGGGCCATTTCTGCCTGTCCTATCACCTGTTACTCAGCAGAAGGTAATTGTAGAGAGCAATAAGGTCTCCCCTGAGATCCTGCACTCCCTCCTTCAGCACACGGCCAAAACAGAGAGGTATCTCTTCGTGGGTCACACGTGAACCCAGGCAGGAGCTGAGAACTGGCATGCATCTCAGGTAGTACAGAATGATCTGCTGGGGACCTCTTCTGGTCCCATCAGATGATGTGGATGCCTGAATTCTGCTCACCTGAAGTTTGCTGGTCACATCACCAGGCACCTGACAGCGGAAGTATCTGGTGTATCTGGTCTTCCTCTGTCTTCAGATGGAGTGAGCTAGACCATCTCAAAAGTTTGGCTCTTGCAGCCATGCCATAACCGCTCTGTCACTCAGAGCAACTCACTGGTGTTCTGAGAACCACGTTATCACCCTCTGATCCTGGGGAAAGTGCATAAAGGCACATGGTAATGTAACTTGCCGCTCCTTTTTACACTGATAAAACAGTGACTTCAAGTCAGCCAGTGTCACAGCCAGAGAAAGCTCAGCTTTCCTCCTTCCCCAAACCTACAGCCTGCCCGAACCAGCAAATCATATTCTCTTCAAATTCTCACTGCTGTCCTCTTTTTTCTGGATACCAAAAGAAAATAAATGAAAGAGGTTTCCAACGTATTTGTTCTTTCACTGTGATTGTCCACAAGGTTGTCTCTATGGGGAGGTCTGCGTGCCTGGAGTTATGTTCAAAAAGTTATGCATTAGATATCTGACGGCAACAACATCCACACATTGGCTTGTGGAATATCACAGGGAAATTCATACATACCTAGTAATTCCTACCAGCAATACAAGAGAATGCTGCAAAGGTCTTACTTCTACCTCCACTTTCCCCAAGCCTCAAGGAGTGGCAGAGTTGTTACTAAAAGAGAACATCTATCCTGAGGTTTCCAAGCAAAGCAAACAGATGGCCACAAAGCCCTGAGTGAAACTTCTTCAGGTCAAGGAAAAGAGTCCAGATTATTTTGGATTCACTTGTAAAACTCAGCTTTTTTGACTTAGATAGGGCTAATCAGTACCCAGGTGCTGCTGAGTTTCTAAGTTATCTGGAAAGGTAGTTTTTAAGCCATGGTGCAGTTGAATATTGATCAGTGTTTGCCCACTGCTGACTTGGAAATGTAAGCTCTGCTCATGCTGCCAGCACAGAGTTGGAGCTGTAGGTGTCAGTGCACAGATGAAAATGGCTTGAACAGGTTGTATCTACATCATTGTTAGACCTGAATTCAAGTGAGAGTCAGTCCCATTCTGCCAAATTTTCTTGTGGTGGACCTAGAAGCAGAATCTGAGCTGATATACATTAATGTGAACTAGTATAGGTATACAATGGTCTTGTTTCACACACACCAATAGGATGGGTTTAATACCCTTTCTACAGATTTAACACCATATTTAACAATCTATAGCCATTCCTATTACTGGGATTACAACCAGTGATGAAACACTTTACTCATGTCTGATCAGGATTATAGCATCTCTCTACCACTGATTATCCATTTTATCAATGGAAACTTGATGAATGGTGAGCAAACTTCCAACACAACCAATGGTGACAGGTCAGAACTTCCACCCTCTACGGTTCTGGGTGCTTCTGTGCTTCACACTCTTCTTGAGCGACTGTTGCTGTAACCATCATGGTCTGGGGGTATGAACAAGGCAATGTTTGCAAGAGGAGGCAGTATCTTTTATTGGAACGCACATAGTTGGAAAAAGTAGGTCAAGCTTTAAAGCACATGAGCCTTTCTTCAGGTCTTGCCTAATTAAAACCCTCTGACCATTCTTCTTGCAAATCTAAGTGCGATTTTAAGGGCAGGATAGCAGTGGTGGTGCAAAGGTTTTGTAAAGGGCTTAGCACAATAGGCTATACATTGCCGTAACTAACCGCTAGTCTTGGGGAAATAGCTCAGCCTCTGATCTGATATTTCAGCAGCTAAGAGCTCTGGCTAACAGATCCTACTCTGAATTACTCTCTCAAAACCTTATCAAAAGGAAATGGAGCCTTTTGAAATCGCTGGCATCTCTGGAAGACTGGTTTATCAAATTTCCCCCAGTTCAAGCAGAAAACCTCTGTTTTCCTCTGCTCTTTAACCTCTTATTTAAAATGTCATTTTACTTTGAACTGTCAAAAGAGGCAGCGAGGGAAGCAGCTAGCTCACCATCAGAAGGAGGTGAAAGCTGAAACTTTACCCGTCCTTAGTGAGTTTTTCCACATATCAATGGCATGCTACACCAGTGTGTTTATTTTTATGACTAGAGCATATCCCTTAACCTCAGGGATCCGAACATTTCCCTGGAATGTACAGACGTTTCGTATCATTTATTTCCCAGTGGCCCTTCCCCACACCAGCTCCACACACACATACATAAACACACACGCTTCTATTCACATTCGCTTGATCATACTGATGTACACAACCAGACATCAGCTTAACACAAACACACATACATTCATATCCATAGCATTGGTCTTATCCATATCCCTTGGCATAAAATATAAATGTACGCATTCCTGTATTTACATGTACCTATTTGCAACACATATATGAACATAAATGACTATGATTTCTGTGTGCATCTATTTATACAAGCCTATATGCACATGTATGTACCTCGATGTTTGTGTGAAAATGTACATACATGGAAAACCAGGCCTGCAAAGGGCATTAACACATGCCACCGAGTCCCATGGCTGCTCAGGACCTTTCTGGGTGCTTCCATAACCAAGCATTTGGATGGGATCCAAACAACTTCCGTCAACTGAACACTTGGATTTCACTTACCTGTTTCTGTATCGATTTTAAGGGGAAAACTACTGCCTAGGGCTAATAACCAAAAAGATGGACCAGATTGCCCCTCAGAAGCCCTACAGCAATTAGGATTCTGTGAAGTTGCTGCTGCTTTGCTCTGTTATAACCATGTCCCCTTGCCATATTGACTCAGGCTCTAATGAGATATTACCACGCACTGAGGTTGCATTCAAGCTCTCATATAAGCGGCCAGCTGAGGATTGGACTCTTTTATCAGTTTGTGCTGCTTACTGTGGGCCAAGGTCTTCAGCTGGTGTAAATCAGCGCAACTCCACTGAGGCCATGAAAAATGAGGTGCATAAGTTAAGCATCTGTCTCAATGGCTGATGTTTATCTTTGCTCCCATGGCCTCAATTGCACTTAAGATGAACGTAAACCCATGAAAACAGTTTAATGGGACATGGGCTTTCTGCTGATCATCTGCATGCAGCTGAATTTTACTCCATTTGATTGCTAAACCAAGTTCAACAGATATGCATGTTACAAATAATTTGTCATGCTCTTAGGCGCGTTCCACCCCAGGCCACAAAATGTTCTCAGTAATTGAAATATACAGCCAAATTCCAAGCTAGCATAAATCTCCACTGATGTCAAGCCATATGGAAATCCATATGATTTGAGGGCTGTAAAAAAAAAAAAAAACCAACCCCACCATGCCTTCTGGTGAGAGACTTATGCAGCTCAATCTGATTAGTCTATCACAAAGAAGATTAAGAGGTGACTTCACTAGAATGTCCAAGTACAGCTGGAAAAAGAAAATACCAGGTACGAAATGGTTCTTCAGTCTAGCTGAGAAATGCCAAGCGAGATGCATCGCTTGGAAGTAAATGCCTGACAAATTTGAATAAGCGATAAAGCATAGATCTTTTTAACACAGAGTCATTGATCAAAGGATAAGGTGGACTCTATCATTGAAAGTCTTCAGACCAAGGTCAGATGCTTTTCTTCATAAGATTCCTCTGTCTAGCGTAACTTGTTGGGTTCGATAGAACAGTAACGACATCAGCTGTTGAATCTGCAGTCACCTAAGAGGCTGTGACTATTTATAAGAAGCCAGTGAATTAAGATTGAGAAAAGCCACTGTACTATCGATAGGATTGAATTTACTACACATTGATTTAACTTCCACTTGAAAATAATTGTGGGACTGCTAAGTAAAAAATTAGGGCAGAAATCACTGAACTTCATAAAATACAGAACTGAAGGACAAACTAATGAGCCCTTCTCTTCATAATTATTTATTTACTTTAAAGTGTGGTCAGTTATCCCTGAAATCACAAAACTTTTAGAGCTTCAAAACTCAGTTCTGTTAATTTCCTTCCAATTATAATACAGAAAAAGATATAAGCCTTCTCAAACATGAAAGAAGAAATATTACCGTCACTGAGAAAGAAATCTGTATCTTGCTAGAGCTGCATTCCTCTGCAGCAAAATTGATGGTTTTCAATGGATCCCAACCAGCAAGTGCTGCGGTTGCTCCAAGTTAGAGCAAAATAAATAGGATAAATCTAAGAAAGGCCCAGGTGCCAAGTTCATTTTTTTAAAAAAGTTTCCAAAAAATGTCTTTGCACCATCTGTTCTCTAGCACTGGTGCATTCCTCAAGCCGCAATGTCATCAGCTCCTCATTATTATTTTTAACGTTTCTTCGAAGTCAATCAAAATCA
The DNA here is from genome assembly GCA_008921705.1 of Burhinus oedicnemus. Classification (NCBI taxonomy): domain Eukaryota; kingdom Metazoa; phylum Chordata; class Aves; order Charadriiformes; family Burhinidae; genus Burhinus; species Burhinus oedicnemus. Next base: position 724,383 of record VFFE01007035.1, on the reverse strand, counting down.
AAGACAGAATAACAGATTTGGGGTGTTTGTGCTTTGTTTGCACGCTACATTGTGCCGGAGGTACGTAAGGTTATTTGGTTGTTTCCATCCATGGCTCTTTGGCAGCAGAGCTTGATGTCAGACCCCAGTTTGTCAAATAGATTATGATTACATCTATTATATAATCACAATGAAAATGAGGTTTTAGATGAAAATCTAAAATTGGGACAGGGTGGGAGTGAAACCAGCTCACTCCAGGCAGCTTTCTAAATTCAGTCTTTGGTTCAAATCCCTTCCAGAACCCACAGGGCAATGCAGGATCCCTGAGATTCTTGGGAACCAGTCCCATACTTTCACTGAAGTCATCAGGATGCTTTGTTGTGATTCTGCTGGAAGCTTGGGAAGGTTTTAAACCAGGGACGTCCCAGTGCGGGGTGCACACGCACCCTTTGCAGTACGTTACAAGGGGATACTTACTCTGAAGCGGAACGGGGGGCTGTCGGGGCCAGGAGGATGCATTTGCTGACCGTGCTTTCACCAGCGGTGATACCCACAAAGGAAGAAAAAGTTGCTCCAGATGCAGAAATAAAACCCACTTCCCAGAGAAATGAGCAGCAAAGCCCAGAAGTCCGGATCTCACTAACACATTACTGGTTTCCCTGCGACTCCGCTCAGCTAACAGCTGGGTGAGTAGCTGCTGCTTTACCCGGCCACACTGCTTAACTGTGATTTAGGAAGTAAACCTGCAGAGACTGGGATTAAACAGACAAGGTAGAGGTGCAGAGCATTTCCATGGGATTAGCAACTGCCTAAGGGATTGGCTGGTGGCACTTCAATACCAGATAAGGCTCAGCTGCAACGCTGCTAGGGCTGGAGGGAGACGGGAGCCAAACTGCAACCAGGGGAAGTGGCACCACCCTAGAAAAAGGCCCAGCCCCTGGGGACATTGCTGTGGTGTTCGCTGGCCCCTAGCAGTGATGAATGGTGTTGGGTAGAGCCATGGGGAACACGTTTCCGGTGCCAAAATAGACTCCAGCCCTATCTCATGTGCTCTGTCTGACCCGATGACCAGTGAGTCATGACCAAAGGTGACTGAATCATGTCAGGTCTCTGCTCTCCAGAAAGGTCACTGACCTGCAATGTAATATCATAGAATCATAGAATCATTTAGGTTGGAAAATACCCTTAAGATCGTCCAGGCCAACCATTAACCTCACACTGCCAAGTTCACCACTAAACCATGTCCCTAAGCACCACATCTACCATATCTGATGGTTAAATGGTTACAGCAGTATTTCAGCCTCAGATGTGGCTATATCATGTTAGAATATTGATGATGTCATCATAATGTGGCCACCAAGTCATCTTGCCTCTGTAGAGATTCCCCACCCTCGCAGAGCAAAATTCTGAGCCTCTCCAGACAGCAGCTGAGCCCCAGCGCCGCAGGCTGAATGCAAGTAAATGTTCTTTAATTCTGGCTGCTATATGGCCCTGGGTATTTTCCACCTCAGAAAGAACTGGGGGCAGGAAAATGAGAGGCGATTAATACAGAATCGATATGCACCTTTTCCTCGAGCAAGCTCAAGGTCAAAGCAGAAGTTTTCCCACTACATGACACCAGAAACCAGAAGCAGATAGAAATCACTGCAGCGCACAGACTATGGTCTGCGCTTGGCAAAGAGGAGATCTCCAAACACTTAAATGACAACACTTTGGAGGATAAATCAGGCTTCCTGATCCTGCTCTTTAAGCCCTTAAACGACTGGAAGGTAGTAATCCAACAAGTGTTTTTAACATAAATCCCTTGTTCCTGAGCTCATCAGACAGATAAGTACTGAATACTTTACAGTGTGTAGCTGAACCGTAGCCCCTTGGGGGATCACTATACAGCAGAAAACGAACCAAAAAGTTTGTGAACTTGCAGGCAAGGTGCTGTACAAACTCCCTCACAAACCCTGCTTGTAAGACAGACGAGTCAAAATCAAAGGTTGGAACAACTCTCTGGTTCCCTCTCCCCCACCAGTTTGTTTCTGATCATTTTGCACACAGATAACAAGGAAAAAAAAAATTGTCTAATTTCACTAGGGAGGGGGAAAGAAACACACTTGATGGTACTTTAAAGAAACTTTTTTCTTTCCTTTCAAAAACAACAATTCAAGCAAATTAATAGGCCCAGTCTGACGAGTATGAGTCACTTCCAGTACAAACTAACCACAAAAGCTGGAAATCTGGTTTTAAATTTAGAGGAGAAGGCAGAAAAGAAAAAGATATAAAATAATTCACGCATTTTTTGAAGCATGTAATATTACCAGCGATCAGAAGGGAACGATAAGCTTCCAACATCAGAGATCGCAATGTAACCTCTAAGCCATGGCCGAGCAATAAACAGAGCTCTTTAGTGACCAAATAATTATGGAGTTTGAAATCAAAAGATTATACCGTGTAACTAACGCAGACAATAAACTCTACTCTGCATGTGTTTTTACAGCTTGATACTCCATTAACATTAATAGGTTTTTCTGTCAATTTGCATAGATTAGCCTTTGAGAAAGATCTCTCTTACTGTCTTCCCAAACTGTTTTTTTAAAAGCTGTGTGTTAATGTGTCTGTCTACCCCTACTCTATTTTTATGTATTTCTCTCACACACAAATGCCCTCCCCAAAATGTAAACTGATTTTCTGTGGACGTACACGTGTTTCCTATTGACGGCTGTGGGATCCATGTGGGTGTTTGTCTGTGACTTACAAACACGCACATGCAGACTCATATGCACTTAGTGTTATTCCTGTTAGAAATCTTAATTTAAATGATTTCTTCAAAAATCATGTAAGAAACGATAGCAGAGATGAGAAGAAAACAGTTCTCTAAAGCAGCACCCCATGATATTAGGTAAAAGACTTTTTCTTACTACAGTCCTGAACAGCTACAACAGAGAAAACCGGGCTCCTAAGGACAATTGTAATGTGCATCCCTGGCTTCAGATCACAGTCACTTTAGCAACACGCTAAAAGACACGCTAGCTCTTCTCTCGCTGGCTTATGTCCCGCAGCTTTCTCCTCCATGTGGGCTAGGTCACTAAAGAAGCTGGAAAACGAAGCCTCCAGCTTTTTGCCCAGTCCTAGCTTGGGCATCATAGCCCAGAAACGCAACCAGCAAGCCAGCCTTCCTCAGACCCAGCTGCAGCTTACCCCCCCAACGATTTGCCTTTCCTCCCTGGGCTTTTAGCTCGGGCAACTCAGGGTGTAAGTCAAAATCATGCACACTCCTAACAAAAAGACCCCGTCAATCTTGAAATTTTACAGTTTTACAAAGAAATAGTATCCATATACATATATAGTGACTACACACCACAGTACAGCTTTGCAAAGAAATAGTCACTATATATGGTGACTACACACACATACATAAACTAAGGACAAGACACAGCATTTTCCCGTGCCTCAGCCCCAGAGACAACCGATGTATTAGGGCTGAAAGATTATGTAGATATCGACCCGAGGCAGCAGTAGTGTGGGATAATTTAGTCCCAAGGGTTAATTGACTATGAATGATCTTAAGATCACCAAACAACCTAACTAATAGCTTGTAATAGGAGCTTTACATACAAGACACGTACAAGACACAGCATCTTGCAATACCCCACGCATTACTACATGCCTCCCATTATTGCAGATGCAATATCATATGGAATATGGTACGTGGTTTATGCTGTGTAGTGTTTCTTGTATATATTGCATATTGTGTGATACATATTTTACATTATATTACATACTGTGTGAGACATATTTTACCTTATATTACATATAGTGTAAATTTGTACAGAAGCAAGGACTGGGCGCCAAACTATATTAAGAACGACCATACAATATCCGTTAAAAGCAGAAACCCAGAAGTCTGGCAGTGCTGGCAGGTACTGTTGGCACTGCGGTGTGAAGGGGGGGGGGGCACGGTCCCGCTAAACAGAGTTGGGACTATTTTCCCTGTCTGTAGACTGACAAAGCTGGGAGACGACGCCGCTTTCTGGCTAGGTGGCTTGGCTACACACGGCTCACGCTTCAAATTTTCTGCATTTCACCCATCCATGCGTTAAAACAATACCTACAAGTGGCTTTCGGCTCTCCTCTGCCCCAAACCGTGCCTGAGCCTGGAGAGTGGGGAGACACAAGGTGGGCACGCAAGACCAAACCGTGTGTGCCCAAGACCCGAAAGCAGCGGGGTCCGGGGAGGGACAGCCTTTCGTCCCCCCACCCGCCTCTCCCCGGCAGCTCGCAGCCTGCCGGCTCTTGGCTCAGCTTAAAGGGCAATTAACAGCAGAAGTTTAATTATTTTACCTCCCCTCCGCCAACAAATCTGCCTGGGTGGCAGCTGGGTGGGAGCCGTCTGCCTCGCCGATTCCCTGAATTCCCTGTAAATCACTGACTCCGCGTTTAAGTCCTTGGGGAGGGATTTCTGATGATTTCGTGATTTTCACGAGGGGCTTTGGGGACCACGAAGCAGCGGCGAGCCCACAGCACACACGCGCTCTCGCGTTCCTGGTCGCCAGCACAAGGCGAGCCGGTGCCTCCGGGTTGGGAGCCGACCCCCTTTCCTAAAATAACGTTTGCTTAACGCGCACGGCCGGCTGTATTTAGCCTCGAAGCTTCGCTTTCCTCGCTTTTTCCACCTCCTCCGACCCGGCGTCCCCCTGCGGGGGTAGGTGCCGGGGGCGCGGGTGGCACTAACGGGGCTCGGACCGCACCGCGCCGGGCTGGCACCGGCACCGCTGGAAGGAGGGGGCTGGCTTGTGC
>VFFE01007035.1:648376-716225 GCA_008921705.1 Burhinus oedicnemus | reverse complement strand
GCCGGGCTTTTTGCACCCCCCCAAAACAAAACAAAACAACCCCCCCCCCCCCAACCTCCACCAGACTCCTCCCTCCAAAAAAACTAGGAAACACAGTGAATTAAAGAAGTCTTGACTTAAAAACGACCCATATGTTTGCAAATGCTTTCCAAATGATCCCTTTCTGAATCCATGTGTTGTGCACGGGGTGGCGGGAGGCGGGGGGAGGGAAGGACACCCCGCTACAGATTGCAGCCCTGATCTTTGGGTTTTTCCTGAGCTCGGGGGCTGTCTGCGGTACGGCGTGACCCTTCTGCCAGGGGTCGGTGCACTCGCCCGGAGGGCGGCTGTCCCCATCGCTCCGGCACAACCGCGGGCCCCGCTCCCACACGTGGGGTCCCGGATCTAAACTGCTAATTGCATGGGTTCACAGATCCTCCAGCCCAGCGCCTCGCCGAAAACCGGCTCCTCGCCGGGCCCGCATCTCTTGGGGACCACACACAAGCACCGCACAGAGCTTTTGTGTGGCAGAAAAAAGGGGACACATAATAGAAAGGGCGAGAAAGAGAAAAAGAGTTGGTAAACACATTGGCTGTGGTACCTAGAAACCGAGGCAGTGCAACAGGTTCCCAAGAGAAGATCAAAAGTTGGCCTTTGGGATAAGCAACTGAGCAAACTCAAGTATGTTTCTATAATGAACTGCACAAAAGCAGCAGCAGGAGTACCGCACTAAACTCAATGAGCTGCTCATAATGCGCTGATATGTATATTATATAGATATTCCCCTACCTGCCGTGCCAGTCCTGGCCAACACAGGTGTGTGCGTGGGCAAAGTACAGCACATAAATCTGCCATACGCACCACGCGCCGCACGCTCTGTAAATAGATATGCACCACAAAGATACGCGCAAGTGATTCTCTCCACAGAGAATTAGATCAAAAAATCCAGAGCTCTGCCGTGAGACCTGGGTGCGGATAATTACACGACTTTACCTACAGGTGCCTGCGGAGACGTGTGAGTTTATGGGCACAATAATAGTGCTGAATACAGAAGATATGTGCGTGTACATCGCATATAGTTCTGAATGTCTGACAAAATAAATCTATGTGTTTAGATGTCCGTCTTATATATTCATATAGTTCCGTGCATATATTTTAGTTGCAAAAATGTACAAACGATTCTGGGTGCAGGAGGCACAGATGGCTGTGCATTTATTACTGTGGTGTACGGGCTACTTTTACATCTAATAAAAAAATCACACTAACATGCTGCTCAAAAATATTATCTTTTTACTCAAAAGTATACAGTGAGAATTTTCTTAAGAGGCTGAGATGTGTTTTTATACTCTAAACCTTCAGCAGCCTGGGAGATCATTAATACTCATTTATCTGTCACCTGACATGACATCTGTCATGTCACTTAGCTTTCCATTAAGAAGAACAGGGAGCAGTTATATTAAGTTATTTCCCGGCTATCTTCTTATAAAGAAAAGACCTCGTTTGTTCCAGGAGCTAATATGCTGGTTTCCATCACTGTTACTCACTGAGGCAGTAAGTACAGATGTGACAGCCAGACGGCTGATATAAATGCACATGGACATTTAAGGTCCAAAAGGAACATATATACAGCGTAATCCCAGTTTAACATTATTTTAAAATAAGGGGGAAACACTTGAACTCTCCCTACATAATGATACGAATTTTGCCCTGGATAAGATTACGTGGTTTTCAGGCATGATTAGCCATATGTCTAAACTGAAATGAGACAAAAACAAACCAAGCAACTTTGCAGTGCCTTGTGCTGAGCTCAGCGCTTTTTAAAAAGGACAATACGGAACTCATTCAGCTGAAGTGTAGTCATAGCAATTGTTTCATTGAGAGAAATATGTTGTTAGAAAAACTAAGGGAACACGGCAGCTTTAATTTGTCCATTGCTTTAGAAGGAGGACACCTAATGTAACCCAATTTTTCAACTTATAGGTACAGTCAGTTTGAATTCTGTGCAGTAAATCTAGACAGACCTTAATCAACAGTGGTTTCTTAAAAATTTATTTAGACCATCTCCTATCTCTCCTGATTTGTTTATCTTAATAAAATAACCAATATAAATTTGTAAAGAAATATGCCAGTAAAGACAGAAAAGGGTCAATCTACACATATGTGTGTGGGGAGCATCTGTGATGGAAAAAAAGGAAGAATACCAATGTAAAACTGTTAGTAGTTATTATTTTTGCCCATGTGTTTACACTAGTACACATCTTCAGACCTCACAGAGAAGGTGGACAGGGAACACTGGGCTCTTTCTCAGTTTACAAGAATTAGGGACTGTCCTGGTTTGAGCCAAAGAAACAATGATGTAGCAGGTTTAAGTCAAACAAGAAAAACTTTTCGCAAGGTGTGTTGTTAAACTCTGGCGCTCACTGACACAAGTTCAAAAAACAGGCGTTCAAAAAACAATTCGAGCAAATATTGGAAGAAAAAAGTCATTATCAACGCAAAAGTGAAGACACAGCTTCTGGGTCCAAAAGCCGTGCTGGAGGGCTGCAGGAGGAGAGAGATGCAGGCGTTCCTCCAAAGCTACCACAGATTCGGTAGGTTTTGGTGCCTCCAAGCTGCCCCTGCCTCATGGTCAGAGCAGACCCTTTGGACACACAACGGCAGCAGCAGGGACTGAACCGAAGCCTCCCCCATCACTGGCAAACACAGTCACTAGCCAGATACCACATAAAAACAGAGGATGGAGGCATGCTTCCTCCCTGTTCTCTGGATGTGTTTTAATAGCAAGGAGTGATCCGCTGCCTGGCTAAAGAAAACTGACTTTTAATCACCATCTACGGCCAAAAGCAGGTATCGGTCTGTTTTCCAGAGGGACATCCCTCCTAGAAGCCATGTGTAGAACCCCAAGGCAGAAAACAGCGCAGGATCATGGGTATGACCCTAACAACACCATTGTCTGCGTGCTCGTTTAGTGACCCACTGCTCAGGGGACCGTCTTAGGAGAACAGTATTTTAAGATATCCTTAGTGTTTCAGAGGAGATTGTGACACCTAAGTGGGACTCTGCCATAGGAACAAGTGCTTAAGTCATCATCTCCAGTCAATTTGTCTCTCTCATCCGTCTGGAGAGGCCACCTCCCTCTTCACTGACTTTAGAGGGAGTGAAACTACGTGACACCAATCAAGCAGTTTCTGATACATTTTGAACTTGCAGATTGACAGGACAACAATTTCAAGCCTTCTGGGCATGGACCAGCCTCTCTCAGGCATCTTGAGATGCATTTGAAAGCATCTCAAAATAGCCTCTAGGATCTTCACGCTGTGGGCTGAGAACCACAGGAGAAAGACGACTCCTTCCCCAGAAGACATGGTCCGTTCTGGCTCTGCAGCAGTCAAAGGTTTCACACTACGTACCCTGAACCAAGGATGCTCCTGGCACTTGTTGGCTGTCATCTTTCCCGTAACCAACCCTACAGGTGAGCTGAGCTGAGCTGAATGCCAGCAATGGTACAATGTCCATGTTAATAAGAAGCTTGGAAACAGCCCGTGGTTGAGGTACTGTACCGCAGAATCAGCAGAAGCCACCTGAGAGGTCTCTGGCCTTTAGGGGACCAGCTTTACAAAGCGAAGGACATCCTGTGCCTTCCTTGCTCTGTTGTCGGTTGGGTGGTGAGCAAGACTGATGCTTCTCTGGGATCTTCCCTGGGGAAACGGGGGAGGGGACGGGGGGGGAATGTTTAAGTGTATTGAAGCAGCTGCAGTGGCAATGAAAAAAATGGGTTGGGAAGAGCAGCTGGGGGGAGCGGAGGAGCTCCCCCAGGTCTCACAAATGCGATCTGGGGTAAGGCTACTCGCATGCAACCCTTGGAGCCCTCACATGCAGCAATAGTGTCTGTTTTACCAAAAAAAAGTCTTTCTGACATGGCTATGAGCCTTTCCCTTTGCTGACGGCTGAAGGAAGTGATGGAGCTCAGACTGCCAAGAATCCAGAGAGGAATTTTAGGAATGTGTCAATTAGCTCGAGAGAGTGATTAGCAGTGATTCATACCAGCTTAGTGTCTCTTCCTTGTTGCTTTCTGGCTGCATGATTCGGCAGGTGAGTTTGCCCAACTTCAGCTCATTTTGGCCACTTGAGCCAGTTTTGCAGCCGATGACTTAAGAGGTGTAACTTCCCCGGCAGTAGCCGGGTGCGAGTTCAGCCTGGGTGTGAGCCGGGTGTGAGTTACAAGCTGAGAGGGAAGATGGAAGTTATTCCAACTCCAAGTCCTCCAGAGTCTTTAAATACTTCAGCTCACCTCGGCCTTGCTGAATGCGGCCCCTTCGCTTGGCTATGGCTTTTCTGTCATCCTCCCACACTCTGTATAAAACCAAACTTCAGCCCTCTGTGTCCTTTAAATTATTTGCCTTTATTGTACAAGCTCCAAGAACAAAGTTAAAGAAAAACAATGAAAATAAACAAATTTTAAACACAACCACATTTCATGCCCATCCCTCAAGCCAAGCTCTTATTATTCCAAAGAATAGGGCCACAAATATGAGGGACGAGAAGTGATAAATGAGTTCCTCTGACAAGCAGAGGATCGTGGTTCTCGCTCAAGAAAAAGTAGCTCACAGTGCTCTTTTTAGGTCATAGATATCATGAGACTTCATTAACGACTCACAAAGTGTGCAGGGAGCTTTAAATGGGAACTATTTTCTTTGTGTGCAAAATAAACTGATATTAATGGCTGGAGCAGGAACAAGTTGGCAAGGTATACACACACCAAAGTGTGGTCAGCACAAATTACTGTCATTTGCTAGAATAATTGCAGTGGCAACTGTTGCTGTTGTTGCTAAGTGGGGTTTTTTTCCCTGCATGTCTGTGTGGTGCACGCTATTTATGGCCAGATCCTGCCATTCCTGTGGACTCAAGGCTGCCCCCTTTGAGATCTGCATCAACCTGGCTTGTTCTGTTCTTAGGGATGGACACCGATTCATTGCCCCCACCTACAGTCACTGCCCGAGGCAGGTAACTCCATTGACATCAGATTTTGCAGAGTGGTAGGATGAGGTTATGGTCTGTTGTATTGCAACTTAGAGGCGGCAGTCCTGAGTCAGCGGGTGGGAGGGGACGAACGATTGTGCAACATGCCCCGTGTCCTGCTGTGTGATGGAAGGACAACCCCTGTCACTTGGCATGGGGCATGGGACTGTTTTCAGGCTTGAGCAGAGCTGGTGGTTGTCTCCAGCTTCCTATGTCTGCCACACAGGACCTTGCAGTGGGGAAGACTTGTGGCACCGTGCTGGATGCTAGTGACTTCCCCAGGGGAGCATAAAGCAGAAGCGAAGGGTGGGGGCTGAAACATCTTTCTCCTATTCCGTCCAACAAAGTACCTGAATTGTGCATGAGCTAAAGCTGATTACCAGAATGGAGGTAACGGAGTGTTGGTCTTAATGGAAAGAACGGAAGAAAAGCACAGAGCAAACCAAGGAAAGAGAATAAAGACATAAGAGTGTAATTTATTTTTTCCAGTCACTAGAAGCATTTTAAATATGGTGAACCGGAGAGCTGATTTATTAGCATCCAATTACCCTATGAGAGCAGAACAAAGAGCTGAAGCTGTGCCTGAAGGGAAGGTGATGCTTTCTAACACGGTCGGCCCTGAGCTCCCCCAGAGAAACGTACCTGATAATTAAAATCAAAGAGGGCCAGGTGCAGGCTCGGCACAAAAGGGAGAACAAAGAGGTGAACTGCTCTTTGAGAGAAAAAGAGCACATTTTCCCTGTTGCCTTCAACACAGCTTTGTGTTCTCAAGTGATCTCTAACTTCTGATGTGCCAGGACTCTCCATCGCACGTTATACGAGTATGGGAGACGCCACCTTTGAACTCTTCGTGCTCATATTAAAGCTCACAATGACACCACTCATGAAGGATGGATGCCGAGTTCCCATGTTTTATGTACCTCCAAACCTTTCCCAACCAAGTTACTCCCACTTTGTACTGAGGGGTGCAAGGTCAGAGCAAGAATAAAATAGGTTAGTTCCAAGCTGGGAGGTTCCTACTACCTGTTCTGGATGTGAAAACGCAACATCAGAAAGACCTGAACTGTCTCTGGGTTTCAATGGTCAGTGCAGACTCAATTCTTTTTTCTTTGTGTGAGAATTTGAGAATGGACAATGTGTTCCAACTCAACACTTCAGAGATAAAAGGCATCCAAAAACTATATCGAAGAAGTACTTAAAAAACTTACAGCTTCAAAATCTTAATACCAAGTATTATGGTTGAATCTTTATCTTCCATTATTAGTCACAAAACAGTGGAAGATTTTGACTTTTCCTCTCACGACTAAAAAAAATACTAATATCCAGTAAAGTATTGCAGTACATAAAAATCATATCCAACACGAGACAGTATGGAATAGATCAGATCTTTCCTGTTGCTCCAGCGTCTGAAATTCCCTTCTCCACACTCCCTAGAGGATCCATGTTCAAAATACTGCCACTTAATTAATTAATACTGTCATTTAACATTCAGACACAAAGCAAAACAAGCCTTTGGTGCAAGCTGGGACTTTGGACCCCTGACTTGGTCCCAGCCCTCCGTTAGGAGCGAGGAGTGAAACAGTTTTTTCACGCAGGAGGTCACAGAGATGTGGCTGCAGTGTCCCTCATGAAGAATGAACTGGTCAGGTCATTTCAGCAACGACAACTACGCCATTGCTCCCTCTTCTTTCTCCTCCCTCCCCAGCTAGTTTTATCTGCATAAATATTAATACTGCAACTCCTAATTAAATCCAGGAATATATTTACCTTCACAGATGAGATACTTAAGCGACACAAGAGGGGCCTCTTGTTTTCCATGAAACTTTGCAGCCTGTAAAATGCAGTAGTTCTTTCCAGGGTTATTGCTGCTCAGTAAATAATGGGAAAAGATGAGGAATATTTCTGAAATAGGTCAAGTACACTCCAAACAGAAACATGCTAATAGGGAGAGATGTAAGAACAATGTCAAATGTCAATGATCACAAAGTAGCTCCCGAATATATATTTACCGAATGCAATGCTTCTCCGCTGAACAGAGTTGACATAATGACATGCTCTTAGAGGAAACTTTCCTGGTTATTTTATTAGAGGTGGGGTTTTTTGATTTTTGTTTTTTTGTTTTTTTTTTACTGAAGTGCAGCTAGAAAGTTTCTATCCTCAGAAGACAGGCTCTTTGAATAATAATAAAATAGAAGTCTGGAAAAGGCGAACAATGTCTGTTTTTCTCAGAACGGCTTTTACAAAGCAGTCAGCTTAGCTATACTTCTCTCCACACCCAATGCAACAGCAGAGCTGAACTGGTATTGACTAAATAGTTATGTTTACAGGAACATCACATAGGCTGATGATAAAGTCAAGGTAAAAGACTCCAACTGCAGCTTCCTTGCCCACAAGAAATTATTACCCTGTTAAGAGAAAAATCTAGACTGATTTGACATGAGATTTGATAAATCCACACTGTCTGGTCCTTATCAACCGTGTGTGTGCAAGCAGTTTGGCTGATCACCTATTATACTATTTATGCTACAACCAACTAAAAACCACTTCCAAAGTGGACACTGGCAGACCCACATCAAACAGGACATACTGAACGGGTTTTAAAAAGCCTACCTGGAGGCTGGCGAATTGCTGTTTGTGAGCTGGGTGATGTGTGACAAAGCAAAGCAGGAGGGCTGTTATTGCAGTAAGGCTGTGGGCAAAGTTCAACACTTGTACAGTTCCTCCCTCTCCTCTATGCCACTGCTCCTGGCTAATCAAAATCTAGTGTGATACGTCCAAGAGAAAAACTCAGCTTTGTGATGAGATTAATAAACCAAGGCACCTTATGCAAGACACATGAGCTAAGCCTGTTGCACTGCTTGCTACCAGGAAGGTCTCCACTGTGTTTATCTTCTGCTACTGCCTTAAAACTGCCACATCCCAAGGGACCAATGGGAAAAAATGCCATGGGATTTGTTTGCTTTGGATCCAGTTCAAGTCAAAACCACAAAGATGGTCCATAACCAACTTTTGATCAGAGCTGGTCAAATCCAGGGATAGTAAGACATGGGGGGAGGTCCTTGAGAAAGGCATGGAGCAGCTCAAATACAGAGGAGGGCAACAGCCACAAAAGCTGGTCAGAAATCTAGAAAACATAATATATGAGAAATGGTTGAACACAAGTGGGTTTGTTCAGTCTAGAAAACCCCAAAAGGACACAGTCTAACTGTCCACAAACCCATGAATGAGAAGAGGGAGGCTACAGAGTTCTGTGTCTCCTATGGGAAAGAGAGGAGGAGTCTTGTCCTTGAGCTGCAGCAAAGCAGGGATGACATTAGACATGACAGGGAAAGCTGTTCAAGGTGAAGACAGGGAGCACTGGAAGAGGTTGATGATGGAGGTTGTGGTACCTCCATCATTAGGCAGTTTTAAGAAGAGGTTTGATGTGCATGTGCCAGGAATGGGTTAGGACTGACTGTTTAGGTCTTGGATGAGGAGAACAAATCAATACCTTCTCAAGGTCCCTTCCCACTCTGTATTCTAGGATTTGGTAATTCAAGCATATATAAAATTCACTGGACACACTTCCTCAGACACGCTCATGGTTCAGTTCATTAACTACAATCTCTGCTCTGTAGAGAAGGCCTTACCCAAAGTCTTACGGAAAAAGCACCATGCAGTTCAGTCACTTTGGAGTCCAACCCACCTTGATGCACTAAAGATGGCTTCATAAATCAAAGTGGGGATGAGCAGATTTCTTATCCTGGTAAATCAAACAGGGGCATGCTGGTAGCTGGGGGTCCAGGAAGGCCTAGGAGAGCTGGGGAACAGGGATACAACGTGGACCTGGATCCACATCTGAACATGCCCCAGCCCCAAGATGTTTACATCTAAGCTGTTGGCTGGGGGCCTCCCTGCAACTTTCCCATGTCGGCAGCTATTGTGAAGCTCCACATGAGGGTTTTTTGGTGCTGGGAAGCCTTTCAGGGATCTTTATTTTATCTAAATAAGGACAAAGAGCTTGTGGAGTGCCAGCACTGCCCCACTGGAGTCAAAAGGCAGCACGAGGCCTGAAGATGTGCAGCTCCAGCGAGGAGGACCCGAAAGGCAACGGTCTGTTCCTGCCAACCAGCAACGTGGCTGTTTATCCAAAGGAACAGCGCTCTGTATGAACGATGATAGGTTTATTTTGCAGTCAGCGTCACAAATTATGGCGCTTTTCCATCTATTGTCCTATATGCTAAGTAAACATCGTAAAGCATTCTGTGCTATGTGCTTCTGAAAATCACAACGCAAGAGTTTTACCATCAAGGAACAATGAAAGGACAAACAAGGAAGCCAAACCATATAAGTTAGCTTTGTTTTCCATACAGAGGAGCAGTGTATAACTTGGTTTCTCCTGTCATGTCTTTTATGGTGTTTTTTTAAAGCTACTATGTTGTGTTGCACAGCTCCATTCATAAAATTAAATTCCACGGAGCAGGAAATCATTCCCTTTTTCATGATCATATCGTCTGGACCCGTGCTGCAGGCGACAGGGAGAAATTACTAGTCCTGATGTACATTTAAGGAGTTTCTTCTGCTGCACGGTTCCCACATCAATAAGGAACTCTGCACATGCAGCAAGGCAAAAAGCCACTGGGTAGGCTGAAATGATTTTTGTGTGTGCGTGTGTGTGGCTTGGTTTAATTTAAAGATGTGCAGATAGAGTTTTCACTCAGCGTGCGGTATTCATTAGTGCAAGGCAGCAAACTTGCCTGAAGATCTGAAGGCCCCAGAAATCAAGCTGTGGGCGGGTAGTGATTGGAAAGGTTTAGAGGGTGATGATTTGATAATTTCCCTAGTCCAGAAGCCTGCAGAGAACACACACATACAAAGTCTGGTCTAGGGCTGCCCCATATCCCAACTGCCCTGGATGCAGGTACTGCAGGGCCATGCACTGGTCCGTATGGACATACTGATGTGAGATGGACCCACATAGGGGTATTCCAGACAGGGATATCTGCAGACAGACCCAGGTAATGAGATATGTCTGTTCAAGGCCTGTTTGGCCCACAGTCTATGGAGATCTCACAACTGGCTACTGAAAACTAGAGAAATAGCTCTTAAATGCACAAGAGCAGTTTGAAAATGAGGGGATGAGAGATAATGGCCATCCCTAGATGATAACGTAGCTCCTTCTGGGTTTGCCTTGATAAATGAATAATGCTCAGATCCTGCTTGGACACAATCGGCAGCCCAGGTGTGACCAGTCTACAGGTCTGCATGAGGTTCCCCCACCATGGTGCTGGCACGTCCCTGGCACTGTCGCTATGCTGGAGCAGAGATGACCGAATGATCTGTCACCCACCTCCTGTAAGGGAGAGCTGGGAGGCACCTCCGCAGCACATGCTCTTGGGAGCAAGTGGTGGGGCCAGCAGAGTCCCCCCCACTCCATCCCATAAAGGACTAATGGGAATCTTCTCTCACCTGCTGCCTCCAAGCCACCCCAAACCTCAGCCTCCACCTGACTTGCCTGAGTTTATGGACTAAGTCTTGTGGCTATCAGTGACTTCAAATCCTTGTTTTGCTCTCCTTGCATAGGATGTGCATAGTACACAGGGATTTCAGAGATATCCCACCACAATCCAGGATGAAGCTGCATGAACTCAAAATTCATCCTAATGCAAAGACTTCAAGCTGCAAAGACAAAATCCCCCTTATTTTTTATAAAAAATGTCTTTACGATTTTTCTTACCTGTTGATTTCGTCTATTAGCAAAATATACCACCAGACTGAAATACTGGCATTTAGAAAAGGGTGGTAAATCATAAACAAATGCTGTTGCCAGCACCATAATAGGGCATTTGGAGGGTTGTGTGAGCTTCTCATATCCCTGACATGAACTCAGCTGTGTACTCACATATGAAAAACAAGCTTTCAGAACTTAACTGCAGAGATCATTTATTATTTGGAGTCCTTTCTCAAGAGACCTCATTATATTTTATTTAAATTAAAAAAAAAAGGAAAAAGAAAAAGAAAAACAAAACCTGTATATTTCAGCTCTGCTCATTTATTGTAACTATGACAGTATACAAAAAACTGCAGAGTTTTTGAAGTAATATAGTATATTACCTTTATACTTTCAAAGCTGTTCTCTTACGGCTTTAAGAAAGATCTAACTCCCTTCTTCAAATGAGTATAGCATATACAGAGTCAATCTGATGTTGTTGTATGCTATACACTGAATATAGCTATACATGCACAGCTGGAAATACTAATTTGTGAGAGTCTCTGTATGAGGAAGCATACTTTAAAAGCCTATACATTATACATAGTACATATTTATAAATGCACATCTCTCCCCGTCTTGCAAAATATACATACAGTTTGCTCTTCAATCATTTCTCTACTGGGTATATCTGAGAAAGGGTCACTCTGTAATTATCCAACTTCCTAAGCTTTCACTTGGCTTCTTCTGCGGTTGAATATCCCACCAGGCAGAGAGTACGCGCAGGGCACCCATTTGGCTGCCCTGGCAAGGACCAGCCCCAGTTCTCCCCCAGCACAGGGCACAAACTTATCTGACTCTCTCCTACCAAAACCACTTGGGCACTTCACTCAGTGACACCCACTGGCCACGAGTGGATGAAGCACTCTCTTTAAATACTTTCCTCCCTCTGTGACCAGCAAAACCTCTGCTATAGCATGGGTGTTTTGCTGAACTGCTCAACGAAGCCTTGTGAAAAATGTGCATGTTAATACAGTGATGATGAAACCTCTCCTGCAGGGTCTGGGCTTGTCACCATTTAACCCAGCTTTAAAACCTGATTTAGCTTCAAGTAAGCAAGACCCAACCCCAAAGTGAAGGGTGGAGGAAAGAGGAGGAAAAAGGGTAAATGCTCTTTATCAACATGCAGCTGTGCTTGGATGGGGAGCTGCAGAGATGGGAAGGGATGCCCAAATTCTTCCCTAGATGTGGGAAATAAAAAGTGAAGTGTGGAAGGTGAGCAAAGCTCGTCTGCATTCCTGCTGTGCCCACCTCTGGTGTAAATATGGGGAGCAAACCACAGACCTGGGAGAAGCAGCTGAACAATCTGTGAGATGGAAAATGCAGCCCCCAGCAGCCCGCACCCCCTCCCTCCCTCCTCATCTATGTCACTTGGGGGCTGAAAAGACTTTTTTTTCAGCAGTTTTGCACCTCTGTCTCTCCTGGAAAGTCCTGCATCAATGCAGGGGCTCACGGATGGAGGTGAGAGCCCTGCTGCCCCCCCCAGCTCTGAGCGGGGGGATTCATGCAGCCGGTGTGCCTGCTCTCCCAAAACACAAACTCAACACTGACAGCCGGGTTTTAATCACGCAAGGGCCGATAACCATCAAACGCCACTAATTTCCAACAAATTATCTAATCCAGATGCTTGCCGGATTTGAGTAAACACTGCACCCAACAGGATCATAAAACAAATAAGCACAAAGCGGTTTAGGGTTTCAGCTCTCCCCTCCCCTAGCCTGGGACCCTCAAATGGGGAAAAATGCAAATCAGGTGATCCAGCGCTCGTGTTTGAAACAAGATCGGTGCCCATGGGACCACATAAAAGTCCCCCCCCGCTGCAGAGCAGGCGGGCAGCCCCCTGCACAGGGCACTGGCAGCAGGGGGGCACGAGTGGGTTTGGGATAGCCGGTGCTCCGGGCAAGAAGGGCAACAGCCAATATTGCTCTTGGCAGGAGCAAAAATCACGGTTGGGAACGCGGCAGCTGGGAGGCATTTAGGGATGTTGCCGCCTCCCGGTGAGTGGGGGAGCCTTGCAAAACCTCACGGGGACCCTGATTCAGCCCCTCTCCCCCTCCCACACGGGGACACGCTCGACCCGTGTGTCGCGGCACGGCCGTCCCGCAGCAAACGCCCCGGCTGCGCAGGCTGACACCCGCAGCATCGCCCCAGCGGGAGGAGAAGACGGCATGCAGATGGAAAGAGGCGGAAAACATCTCCGGCCTGCGTGGTTTGTGCGTACAGGCAGCTGCCCGCAATCTGCCTGCCCGAGGAGGGAGGCACGGGACGGCGCCGCTGGCCCACCGGGGCTGGGTTGCCGCTGAAATCACCCCAGCTGGTTTTCTAAGGCAGAGGAGGATTTAAAATTCACGTGTTTGGAGAGAAGTGCACACACAAATATGAACAGAGAAGCGTGTTCTCAGCAGTGTGAATCAGTTCGGGAAATGGTTAATAGGTTTTATTCTGTCTCGGGACAAGAGGTAGATCCCGTCTCACGTAGGAGCCCTTTTAGGCTTCAGTTTTGCAAGGGCTGTGACCTGGAGAGACACACAAGAGTGTATGTATACACACACAAAGTGTATGTATACACACACAAACACACATAATTGTACATTTTTTCCCCCCTCCTTCAGCACCAGCCTATTTTCTTAAATGATTCTCCTACAGGATCGCATATAAAACATTCCTCTAAAGGAAAGACATATTTTCTATAGTCATGTAATATTTTCTGATGTACACATATGCCTTTTGTAAAGTGTGTAGGCAGGGTATATATTTAAATATACACTACATACAGTCACGGACCGATACTGTATGAATGCACATGGCACAGCCGTGCTCTGCCAAGTCTGGGGATTCATGTAAATAAAGGATTTATTTTACAAATTTCCTTACACACAAACACGCACACACAAACGGACTAGAAACATATGGGATGGAAAACATTCTTTTGCATAAGTCTGCAATATTGGATTCAAAGATACAATTACCCAGAGGTTATGTAAGCTTTGAACAAGGAGGGGGAAAAAATGTAGTATGTCTGAGCAGGCCTTCTGGTGAAAAGGGGGAAATGGCACCTCCCCACTTCCAGCGTATTGTCTATTCTGTTTCAAATTGGGGAAAAAAAAATGTTTTCCCAATTCCATAAACAACAGCCATCCTTCTTTCAGCAATTCATGGTGGTCCTCATTCACAAATGTTCATAAAAAAAATAACCCCAGCTATTCGCCTTCCCAGGCTTTTTTGCCATATGAAGAAATAAACCAGCCGTGTTGCCTGTTCCCGAGAATTTTCCGTCTTCCCCCTTTGCAATTAAAGCTGATCTCTCCTTGCAGCTTCGCTGCCCTCCACTCCCCCTCCACCTCCTTGTCTGTCTAATCTCCCTTTCTCCTCCAAGTGCGTTATTTGGTTTTGGAATTATATCTATTTACCCGGGGTGGAAGTTGCACAACGGATGTGTTTATGCGAGAAAATTATATCACTGACAAACGCTGATTGGCATGTGGACACTGGGAGAGAAAACTACAGAGGACATTTTCATCAGCTTGGAATAACACAATGATTGTGTTTTCAGCAGAGCTAATGGATCACATACCCCTGCTCACTCTGATCGCTGTTTACACAAAGGACGGCTTCCCAGATGCAGCCAAAAAGAAAAAAGAAAAAAGCTTAGAATAAGAAAACCCGCCCCGGCAAACAGAGTAATAATAGTAATAATGGGCGATCAGGGATAATCCTTCAGAGGAAGATCACGGGTCTAATTCTTATTTGCACTAAGATCCCTTCACACGGTGCTGCTGGGGAAAGGGGCGTTGGAGCGGATGCAAATGATACAGTTGTGCGTAGGGGGGTCTTCACCCTGCCGGGGTGGGACGAGGTCTTCACCCTGCCGGGGTGGGACGAGGCCCCGGGAGACGAGGATGACCCCCTTCCCCTGACTCTGTGCCTGGCAGAGGTGCCGCAGGGTGAGGGTGCTCCCTGGTCCCACCGCGCCTGCCGCAGCCCCTGGCTTTGTCTGGGCTTGGGGAAGAGGATTCCTCACCACGGAGATTTTGGTGATGCGGGCGTTTGGGGTAGGGTAGGGAACTTGTTCTTTTGTCGTGTGGGTGAGCAAAGGGAAAGTGGGACTTTTAGCACGGAAAGGTGATAACGGAGGTCATCTGGTCGGTCTCCGCTCGTCCCCACTTCGAAACAGAAGTAAGGAAGGGAACAGAGGTGTAGGTGGTCAGGGGAATCACAGCCCCCTCCCCACCCGAAAGCCCCCTCCCTTCTCATCATGCATTTGACCTTCTCTAGAGCTCACCTATTTCTTATGCAAATATGTATATCAGGGAACAAAGCTCTCAGCCCAGGGAAAACACTTTAAACAAGCTCTCATTGCTCAGAGCCAGGCTCTGACAAATGGGATTGACAGATAGAAATACCACGACAACAATTTTGTCAAACGCTTTCTGGAGACCAGATCTGCAACATCCGCTTTATCTGCCTGTCTCTATATATCCTCCCTTCTCTCTCTCTCTCTCTTTTTTTTAAGCAAAGATGCCGCTCATCTAAAAATCAAACAAATGACTTGTTGGAATCCAGACGGTTCATCTACCGCATGCTCCCAATTTCACATGTATCCATGCCCTTGAGAAATCTAAATCTGCCACATGCCGTCCAAGGAAACCTAGCTGATTTTGCTCTTTATTGCTTCTTACATACCTCGGTGTTTAAAGAAGACCCGTCTTTTGAACAGCAGCTCACAATCTGATAATATTTCTCTTTGAAAAGTCAACATACTATCATTGTTTCGAATTCAATTATACAGCCGGCTTTCTCTCCGTGGTATGCAAGCACTATATTTAGGTTATATTAAATTATGTTTTAATAACATCCAATGGCTTTTTTTTATCCACCTCAGCCTTTAAAAGTCTTAGTCCCTCCAAAGGAGGGGGGGGGAAGCAGTTTATTAATGCATCACTTCAGAATTGTTTTTTAATTGGAAACATTTTGCAGAGAAAAGACCATTAATAAAATTCGATTCCAAATCAAACTTCTCTGTGTATGTTATTTTTACTCTGCAGTCAAATGCTTTTATTAGATTTAAAACTTTCACTGTTCTTTTTTATCTCTAGCTGTATAATGTTCTACAATAAAAAATAAAGGGCCAAGCGACTCCAAAGTCTGGCAAAATAATATACTTTTTTGGATGTCTGTGTATGTTGCCAATTAGTTTTGCTGTAAATACAGACCTCCATCCATCATCAGTCTCTGGGTGGCTATAAGAGATCTAATTTGTTTCAGATGCCTTGTGCTCGCCGAGCTATTCACCAACTCTGCTGACCTGCTGCGAAGACCAAAAGCTGCAGCAGGATGACTGACAAGGGGAACCGGAGAAAGACCTATCTACTTAGGGACGGATCCTGCCTCCCAAACGGGGAAGGAAGGGCGCTGCAAGCTTTGCCCCCCTCCCTCCTCCCTTTCTCTTTTCAGAAGCTCACAGTTTTGGAGAGGAGCTCAGAGGCGTAAGACCCGCGTTAGGGAGGCTATGACAGGGTAATGGAAAACTCCCCTCCTCAATCCCTTCTCCCACCTCCCCTCTCCTCCTTTTACAAGCCGTGCTTCAAACCTCCCGTTCCCTAGGAATTTTATGAATGCCTGAGCCCAGCCAAAATAAACTCGTAAAGAGAAAGTTTCAAAAAAAGGTCACAGACCCATACGGCAAGTGCGAACCGGTAAATATCAAACTTCGGGCCAAACGGCATCGCGCAGGAGCCTTACGGCCGTAGGCAGCCCAGCCACGGGCAGTTTGTCAATCTAAAGAGTATTTGATTCTCCGGTTCCCATGCCCAGGTCCTGCCAGCTTTTTGTCCCTTCCCACTGGCATCCCACAGTCCCCAGGAAGGCACCTATGGAGGTAGCAACACCCCCAAAAAGGAACAATGGGGGGAGACCTTTTCCGCCCGAGACTTTCATGCTGGGGAGGACCAGATCAGAGCCATCAGTTTGGGGGCTCATTGCAAACCGCCAGAAACATCCATCTACATTGTTTTTCCACAGGCAATTTGGAATCCCACTAACGGCATGGTTTGTGTGTGTGCGTCTGTGTGTGTGAAACATGTCTATTTTATTTTTTTCCTACAGAAATTATTTTCTACAGGAAATAATCCTTATGTATTTAGGGGAAATAAAACAAACAAACAAACAAAAAAAAACAAAAAAAACCCACCAACAAAAATACCCCAAACCCACAAACAGAATAATAAATAGTTACCTGGCTAAAAAATGCAGATTCCCCTGCCAAGCAGTGAAACCCACTTGATGCCTGATGTCCGTGGCAGTTTATTTATCCCCCCTATTCTCACTCTTCTCCTGGGGTGCAGCAGTGCCGTGCAGTGCGCAAGGCCAGCGTGCAGCTGGGTGCAGCGGCGCCGGGGCACCGCTCGCTGCAGAACCCCGGCTGCTCGCTTACTGCCGTGGCCAGGATTCGGCTTCCTCCACACAGCAGCACCGGTGTGGGAGATGCTTCTGAACTGCTCCCACAAATCGCACAGCCCAGATCTCTCACACCAGCTTCATGGGTTGGACACTCAGGCCACACCAGGGAGATCGGGGTTTCAGGTCTCACCTCGTCTCGGAGAGGTTCAGACCCACGGCCCCCAAAGGCACACCAGCAGGGACAGGGTGGGATCATCACCTAGGATGGGTCATGTAGGAGGCAGCTCAAGAGCTGCTGTGGTAAGGGATCGAACAAGGGAGTTTTTCTTGACTGCATCTGCTCAAGGGTGCTGGAGAAGAGTCCTGGGTGCTGATTATTGCTGCAATTCCTAAAGCACTTTACATGGAAATGTTCCTGGATTGCAAGCCACAGTAGAAACACTCCTCAGAGCTGAGACCAGAATAGCTGAGAAGAAGCCAGAACAAAGCTCCTGCAAGGGACAACAGTTGGGATAGGAGAGCATGGTGCTGCCTCCTCACACTCCCACTCCTGCTCTCCCAGCAACAGGCACTTGCGTGGTGCACACACTCCACACTCAACAAATAGGCTCTGCCACAAAATCCTTTCCCCTGCCTGTTTTGCAGTTCTGCTCCGAGGATATTTTTGTGAGCCCAGGGACCCAGAGCACCCATGTGTTGGGGATCAGCATGCACAGATCACCCCCGAGGGGTCCAAAACCCACCCCAGCTCAGGAAGCCACGGACAGTGATTTCCCAAACAGCAGCAGCAGTTGGGCTGAACCAGCCATGGGCAGCTATTTCTGCGGTCACATGGTGACACAGGCAGGGAACTGATCCGGCAGAAAATGAATCCAGCTACAAAGACTGGGGTTTAGGGGTGTGTCCACCAGGAGGAAGGGCTGGGAATGCTTAAATTAGCATCTTTGCTTAAAAAAACCCCACCACCATAATAGCACAGAATTTTACTACGTGCCTTACTGTGTCCAAGGTTAAGATGCTAAAATTGTTTTGGCAAAAAGGATGTAAGAGTGGAAAGACTCAACAGACAAACTACGCTACGGCAGTGGAAGAGGTTCCCACCATCTCACCCAGGTGGTGGCTCCCCTGCCCTGGCAGACATGGGGGGCCACAGAAAGCACTGTATGGTGGGGGACACTACCAGACACCCACCTCCACTGGTAGCACAAGCAAAGTTGGGCATCCTGGGGGGACCACCTGAGCCTCCAGCACACGGCCAGGATCTGCCAGGGCAGCTGGAAGCACTCACGTCCAAACCCATGCCAGTGCCACAGTCATCTGTCCAGGTTATGGAGATACTTGTGAAAACGTGACACTGCTTTTCAAAATGAGCATCATTGTTCCAGTGCTCAGGGAGGGGAGGGAAGCGAGGGGAGGACCCTCCCTTTTCAATTGCAGGGCAAGCTTAGTTTTCGTCATGTTGCAGGGGGGAAATTGCTTTTACTCAAAACCATATGTAGAGCATCAACAAATGCACATCCTGTGAAGTTGGGCGTGTTGCAAGAGGGATTACAACGCTGGCAATTTATAGCAGCTGCCTTAGTAGCCTCTTCTTCCACGCATTATTCTGTCAACATTGTATTTTCCTTGGAAAAACATCTACAGTAGTTTAAATCTCTTTACTGAAAACAGATCTACTACAGGTGCTTTAGAGTTCATCCACGGGATATGAGAAGGTTGAACGTCCCCTAGAAAGGGAAATTTATGTCAGTAATGACTAATTGATTTGCTTGGCTTTAAAATCCCTAATGTATTTTCACATTTTTCCCTGCCTTCTTTTTTACAGTGCTAATAAAAGAAGCTACATCATATATTTGTGTTATATGTGGGTTTATTCTGGGAAATCCTTACTTTTGCAATGTGTTTATGTTTTCCCTCATTTCCTTTTACCTTTCCTTTATAAAAGGGCTTGTTTTTATAGCAAATCAATAGGCTAAAGGTGAACGTTAATGAAAAAAAAAGTGTGTTTGGAAAATATATGGTGAAAACAAGGCAGAACTGGAAACCAAATCTTTGTTCACTGGAAATTAAAGACACACTTTCCACATTGAAGTGGGATAAATGCAATATATTGTGGTAGAGCACAGTGAGAACCGCACACTCCTCTCCAATGGTTCCCAAACCCTATCCCAATCCCAAAAGTCTCAAGGAATGTTCTGATCCTCATCGGGATGGCGAGAGGGGTTAGTGCATCTCTGTTGGGGGTCGTTTATGGAAAAGGTTCCAGCAAGATCCTTCGCAAAAATAAATATTTTTACTAAATCTCTAGAGCAGCTTACAATTCCCCCTGCTCACAATTACAATTTCCCCATTAGGAAACTTCCTTGAAAAACCCACTTCAGCTCAACTGGAATGTGTTTTTTCAGCAAAGCTGAAACATTTTGATTTCAGCCTATTTTTTTTTAACTTTGCTCTGCAATCATTCATCATCCTCCGACACAGAGTATTCAACAAGACTAAAATGGCAAAGTCACACAGAGAAGTCAAATGTGCTGCTCTGAAAACGACAGCCCATTTCATTTGGGGGGGAATATTGCTCTGTTTTGGGGGAGGCATACAAAAGAAAACAGTGGTGACAGCAAAATTATTCCCTTAAACATTGCAATTTCCAAAGCAGCAGAAAGTGGTTCAACTGAGGGTTTTGTTAATGCAGTTGCAGAGTGTGCCAGCCTACCCAAACCTCTACCTGGAGATGCAGAAAAGGGCCCTCTCCATGTCCTTTGATGCCACTGGAAAAGTTCAACTGAATTTAACACATGATTTAGTCGCAGAGAAAAAGGCACAAAATGAGTACAAACATCATCAAATCCCTGAGCACCATAGGCAAGGACAGCAGCACAGAGAGGGGGGCAGGAGCGCTCTGGGGGTCTTCGAGGCTCTCCCATGGCTTGAAGAGTCCCGTTGGACCAAATCACATCACTGCACTGTGCCTCAGTTTCCATCAGTGCTCTGAGGCAAGCTACGCAAAAAACCTTTTAAAGCATGTTTCGAGATTTGCAGGTGACATCGTATCACAATGTGGCTGAGCACATGAGAGAGTGCCACAGTTTCTAACTTCACACCATTTGCAAACGGGTATTACTATGGAGGCTGCTAATAGATAAAAGAAGAAACAGAAATCCTTAATTAGAACTGTGCTCAACCCCACTATACCAAGTAGAGAATAAAATTATTTAAAAGACCACTTGAAAGGACATCAAGTAAGAAATTTGGTTGTCTTTAAAATAAATTCTTCAGCTCTGTGAAATTAATGTCATTCCAAAACTGTCCCTACTAAACTTGCATTCCAATTTTAAAACAAGGATACTGAAGGAATATGCCATGAATCACTAAAAGGCCAGCTAGGAACAGAGGCATTCCTTTAAATTAGAAGGAGCGTAGGAGAGCCTGGGCCAAGGAACACAAGGTCTCCATATGTCTCTATATGTGTCCATACAGGCTCCTGCATACGATTTATAAACACCCTATGGAGCAGGGAACCTAACTTGCAAGCTGACAAAAGCTGTGGAGGTTACAGAATGAATGGTTGCCCATTTCCTCCTGGGATCCTACTGTCAAGATCTTCTGGGATGCAATCTGTTCTAAAATCAATTAATTTTTACAAGGACCACTCCCGCTGAACCTTGCAATATCCATCCTCTGCCACTGTCTACTCGAGTTATTACCCTTAGGTCACGGGAGCTTTGGCACACTGAAGTATGCACATGGTGCTGTAGGTTCCTGGAAGCTATTATCCCAGAGAGCTCACAGGATACAACAACTTGGGGATGGTGTTTCCACTGAGAACCAGAAATCACTTTCTGGGATGACTAATGTTTGAAGAGGGGCCATCTGTGCTGCCCAAATTGATGTTGACAACTGTGTTTGATGTCTCTGTCTCAACCGGTAAAGAAAAATCACTGTTCCGTTTTCTTGACTCTGCAATTTCTAATGTTGTGTCAGTGGAGGACAAGATGAGAAGTGATAGGCTGATACTGCAGGAAAAGAGTTGGGATAAAATATTAGGAAAAAAGAACAGCTCTTTTAAGCAGGAAGAACTGTGAAAGCCTGGAAGAGGTTGTCTGGGGAGGTGGTGGGATCTGTGAAAGTAAGGGCCATTAAGAACAGGTTAAACGAATGTCTGACCAAGAGGCTTAGTCAGAGCTGGACCATGCCTGGGGCAGGAATTGGACAAAGATGACCTCTGATGGTCATTTCCAGCACTATTAACTGTTCCTAATAAGGCTCAAAGTAACCTGTGGTGCTTTAGGTTGAGCGTCTTTCTTAAAAGGTGCTTACTCAAAGTGGTGTCCAGAGTTAATTAATTCAGACCCAAGGGGCTGGAATGGTCACACCAACCACACCTCCTCTACCCAGTCTCAACCAAAGCACAAGAAAGGGAAACAGGGCCACGTCCAGGATTCATGGAGGTCAGAAGAAAGCTCCTCTTGGAGCAATGAACTTCATGTCAGACATAAAATAGCCTGAGTGAAGAGAAAGCAGTTCAGAAGCAGAAAACCCAGAGGGTTATTTTTAGTTATTGTGTTAAGTTTCAGCATAAATTGGAATATCAAGTGCATCTTGGGGGACAGCTGCAGAATCACTTTTGTGATATAAGTATTATAATCAGTGGTGAACCGCAGTAATAAATGTCTTTGGAGTACCTGGTATGAAACGCAGACATGCTAGGATTACCTCTTCCATATTTGAGGCTGTTTATAAAGTCATTACAAAACCAATTACAGAAGCTCTAGAATTATAATGGTTAATATTATCTTTATATTGCAAAGGATTCTCTGTCTCAGCCCAGAATAGGGAGGACCTGCCTTGGTCTAGGTTACTGATGTCAGTGTCTCAAGATATCTAAATGTTTTAACCCAACTTTGGCAGCCATATATGTTCACCTCAGTTACCTTCAGCTATTTAAAAATTAAACATCTATTTGAAATGACTCCTCTAGACCCTTCCTCTAAAGTCAGTGGAGAAAGGTTCATCTCTCTGGAGAGTTCTTCATTCTTTCCTACAGCAGATGTCTAGCTAGGCCAGGTGAACCATCCTGTGGAGACACCATGCTCACCATACATGTTATAAAAGCCGTCTAGATGATATTAGACATCCAATACCTATACATCTGACAAGATGTGACATCCTATCCCCAGGAATATTTCAAATGAACGGGTTAAATTTATCAGTGTAAAAACTCTCAGTGCTTTACCTCCATGATCCAGTTTCATGAGAAATCTGCTATTTGATTTTCCTAAAGAGAGCAAGCCAGAGCTCTGCCTTTTACGAGTCTGCAGCATGGTCCTTGCTTTGAGGGAAAATGCATTTTTCCAAGACACTAGAAGTCTTTGGTAAAGGAAACACAGGGTTTGGGTTGGGTTTTTAGTGTTTCTATTAAATCAAGATATCAGATATGGTTGCTATTATTTAATAATGATAATACTAACAATTTCTCAGATGTAAAAGTAATACAATAATGATAGGCTTCATGGAACATACAAAAAAAGACTAACAAATATAATCAGTTGCAGAAGGAACTGAAGAAAATCTGGGACATGAAAAGCAGAGTAACAACTGTTTGTGGTGAGCTGGGCTTTCATGATGGGGGTATCACAGCAGCAGCATAAAATGGAAACAGGGTCTACTGTAAAGCCGTGTGTCCTCCAGATGGCAACATTGATTGGTATTTCTAAAGGAGTTTGGAAGGAACAATCTTTTTCTGGGATATCCGGATCAGTCTTTGACACAGACTTGCAATAGTGCTGGCCTCAAGACCCTGCACTATGGCAGGAAAGGCAATATCTGTGCCAATATTCATGACAATAAAAATGAGGAGGAAAAGTGGAAGTCTCTACACAACCTGCAGATTCAGCAGATTATTCCCAGGAAAAAAAAAAATTAACATTTATGACACAACGATCTGGCAAAGGATAAAGAAATATTTTCATCCCAAAAATCAATCCCTAAGAAGGGATGAAGACCACTAAAGCTAAAAAATAACGGTGATCTTAGAGATGCTTGAGTGCCTTCTGAAATCAGTCTATTTCCCTTAGCATTTTGAGTCACCAGGGCTGCTGGTGTGAAGACATCTCTCATTTTGCAACAGCACCTTAACCTCCACAAGTCTCGAAATGAAAAACTGCCAATCGATGGACATGATGATAGCACCTAGGACTGCAATAGCAATGATATTTAGTGCTCTTCTGAGCTTTTTCATTGAGGATTTCGTAATCCTTCAGAAAAGAGATCAGGAGGATGAATTGTAGTTTAGCCTGAGACTTACATGCCTTTGCCACTAATGAATTCTCGTCCCTGAGCTGAAGCCAGGTGAAAATAAAGAAATGGATAAACTGTTTTGCTTTTTTTAGCTTTACTAAGGTATAATTTTCTTTCCAGTACACTGTAGGTCAAGTTGCACTGCAACCACATAGTATGAATTCTGCCTTGATTTTGTGATCACTATAATCTCCTGAGGTCCTGCTCTTAAAGTGGCCAGGGTACAGGGAGAGATTAAGGTCAAACACCACGTTAGCATGAGATTTAGGACCAAATGACAAGCTGGTGTGAACCGGCTCAACACAGGTGACTGCAAAGGAGTGTCATCCAGTGGGCTGGGAAGAGAATTTAGTCTTCTATTGTGGGTTGGAAAGGGTGATTCATATTGGTTCAAATCTTTCATAACATTGCCATTTAGAGAGCAGATACAAAAAAACAAACAAACAAAAAAAACCCAAACAACCAGAAAACAAAACAAAACAAAACTACCAATTTCTTAGACAATTTGTTTCTTTTTCATTTTTTGCTAGTTCATGCTCAAAATGTCTTGAGGTTTTCGTGACTCATCTGTCCTCTCTAATAATGTTGGCTATTAATGAAGGGTTTCCTGGAAAACAGATGAGTTCAAAGTTTCAAAAATCCTGTTTTCCATTGAAGTTTAATTTCTAGAATGATTTTCCACTTTCAGCAAGAATGAGACTGAAAAGCAGAGAACATTTTCCATTAAAATCTGCAGAGAAATTTCCTTCAGTTTCTCACCGAGGACTGCAGGGCTTGAAACAGCTTCCACTTTCACCACCACTGCCAGGACAAGAGCCAACATCTTCTGCTTCTCTCTTCTGCCTTAAATCAGGCCTGAAAAAAACACTGAATTCCCATTTCTAGGCACAGACGTGCCATTAGTTCTCCTTTTACTTCTTATCTAACCAGACTACTTGTGATAGTCACGAGTACCGAGTCCTGCGTTCAGTTTTGGGTACCACAGTACAGGAGGGACATTGAGGTGCTGGAGCGTGTCCAGAGAAGGGCAACAAAGCTGGTCAGGGGCCTGGAGAACGTGTCTTATGAGGAGCGGCTGAGGGAATTCGGATTGTTTAGTCTGGAGAAGAGAAGGTTGAGGGGAGACCTTATTGCTCTCTACAACTACCTGAAAGGAGGCTGTAGTGAGATGGGAGCTGGTCTCTTCTCTCAAGTAACTAGCGATAGGACAAGAGGAAACGGGTTAAAGTTGCACCAGGAGAGTTTTAGGCTGGACAGTAGGAAGAATTTTTTCACTGAAAGAGTTATCAAACATTGGAACAGGCTGCCCAGGGAGGTGGTTGAGTCACCATCCCTAGATGTGTTTAATAGTCGTGTAGATATGGTGCTTGGAGACATGGTTTAGTGGCAGATGTGGTAGAGTAGGGTCAATGGTTGACCTAGATGATCTTAAAGGTCTTTTCCAACCTAAACAATTCTATGATTCTATATTCCAGCCCTCGTTTCAAAGTTGCCTCCATATACTTGGCCCTACTGAAGGAGATGAGGCTAATCTCTTTGACTGACAGGCGGAGTTGAATGGAATTAATTTGTCCAGGGAAGGGCTAAGACCATGGTAAATTACTTTATTCATCCCTGTTGCTCTCTAAGGTGATGATATTTCTTCCCAGTCCCCTCTGCTTCCCATACATTTTCCATACTGTTTTGTAGCAGCCCAGGCCCCAGTTTCACCTATATTTGTTTTTTTTTTTTTAAAAATGTCAGCCTTGTTCTGACTGGTGTGAACAGAAAAGAATGAAACTGAATACAAAATTCCATAGATGTTGAGATTAGGGTTTTAGGGATACAGGACAAGAGCCTATTTGTCCACCAAAAAATCTCGAAACTTCAATGTTTAGCTTTTAAAAACATAGATTTTGGTAAAGGAAAAAAAATAGTTTGGATAAAAATGTTTGGGTTTTAAAAATATTTTCAGATAAACTTGTAAAAAATCAAGCCATACTTTTACTGAATAATGCAAATGGTTGCAGAAAGCTTTTTCATTAATCAAATTTTCACTCAAAACCAGTCAGCCAAATGCGTTGGCTCAGAGCCATTCTCCTCCACAAGCAATTTGTTACCAGGGTGGGCCTGAATCAAACCACAAGTGCCGTGTGGCACCTTCACCCACCATCGGCACAATCTGTGCGCCAGCGGTGGGAGGGGAAGGTTTGCTTCTTCTCCCTGTGTCGTACTCACCAAAATTAAAGCAGAGTGATTTAAACCTGCAGATATGGTCTTAGGTTGTAGATGGGAACTGACGAAGCAATCCTTCTTTATTTATTGTCTTGGTAAGAGCAAGGCTGCCTTTAAAATCTGACCGACGTGCTCACAAGCTAATACAGGGGCGTTAGAAGGGGATCGCTGTCCTTTCAGGAGATGCAGACAGCAAAAGACTCTTCTGATGAAGCCGCAAAGCTAAAATGTTAATCTGATGAATTCTACCTCTATGGTTCTGGAGCAAGAGGTTAGCAAAATACTTTCTGTGCCAAGAAGCTGTAAAATAAGCTTCATTCTAGATGTGATAGGGGAATATCTTCTTACTAATTGTACCAAGGTGTCTGCTGAATTAGCTGAGATATGATGTATCAGCAGTCACTGTAAAACCTCTGTGTGAAAACATCTAATAGACTCAAAGAAACCAACACTGGAAAAGACCCCAAGGCATATCTGCTGTGTCTAAACCTAAACCAGGCTCAGTAATGTCCAGTCACACTATACAAACCCCCTGACTGAAAGGTGAAGAGCTGTAATTATGTTTGTTCCTATTAACTTCTGTCAGGTCTGACTTCCAGCGGCAGGCTCATCCAAGGCCCATGGCTACCCATCCCTAACTGCAGCCACTGATGCTGTTATTGGTACAGAAGCAAAACCGAGACCAAAACCCCATTATGGTATCACCTTTACCTAATCTCTGTTCTAAAAACCATACAGAGAGAAGCAGCTGGAAATACTGTTATCCCTATTCTACAGGTGAGTGTGAAATAGTACAATTATCCCTGCAATTGTCCCATGGAGATGTCATGACCAATGCCGTCTGCATTTAAGAGAGTGATGAAAGATTCAGACTGAGCCTGGATTCTCTACAGCCCAGGAAAAACGCAATTGCGAGGTCATAAGCAAGGTCCAAACAGGACCCTGGCTTAGATCCCAAGGTCGTATGGAAATGTGTGACGTAGACGGGAGGGGAGCTCCGATGTCCCGAATCCCAGGTGTGTGCTGCATCTGGCGGCGCCACAATTCTCTTGCCATTTTGCTTTAGCTACATTGTAACATAGACTTATTTTTCATGTCCATGTTATATCTTCAAAATTTGGGTCTGGTTTGGAAGCGTGTGTGGGCCTTACCTTTTTGCTCTCTAAATAAGGGGTCAGTTCCAATATTCTGCATCTGTCTTAGTAGAAGTGATTTTATAGCAGTAGATTATTCTAAAGTATGTTGTTTTATTCTCATGCACCGGTAATACGAGGTAATTTATATGTCCAGTGAAAGCCCGCATTTATTTTCAGTAATTTCTCCCAATTATGTTTATCAATAGGTATCTCTCAGCAAAATGCCAAATCTTGCAAGCATGTTTGGAAAGTCAAATATGTTTGTGTAATAGAAACCTATGTCATGTCAGGAATTAGTTTGACTAATAGGCCTTTAATTAAATCCTTGTGGGGTCTTGGTGTGAAGAATAGACCCAGTTTCCAAAAAATTTAATTTATAAGATAAATTCACAAATATATCCATCTAATAAATCTTTCCTACATCCAATATTTGTCCTAGAAACAATAACAGGGCAGATAATTTATTAGACTATTTCCTATTGCACTATAATGACTACGCTTGATACTTTAAATGTATTCTTCAGAGCACTGGAATGATGGAGGCTATAAGTAATGAAGATAAAGATTTCCAGGGCGCATTGATCCAGGAGAGACGTACTTAGTGTAACTTCCAGACCTATATGTAATCACAGAAATATTTCCCTAGAGAACACAAATTATAGATGACTCTAAGGTAATACCCAACTGCCACTGGAGATATTTTGCAGAAACCACAACAGGAAATGTTTATTTTCTCAACCCTAATAACCCTTTCAATACAAATTATTTTGGATTTTTGAGAAAAATACATTAATTTCCAATTATTTTTTTCTTGCAAGATACTTCACATTTGTATAAATATCTGTATTTTCCTTCACTGCCTTTTCTTAAGTAAGCTCCTTGATTTCTCACTTAAACGGCTGTTGTGTAGGAAACAAAATGCCACCTAAAGTGTCTCCATTTCTCTTCCCTCAGAGAACAGCACACTTGCAGTACAGATGAGCACAGCAAAAGGTCAGTTCTACCCCAGCATAAAGGCATGGGAACCTTAATAGCAGAGAATGGAAGCGTCAGGTCTACAGTGTAGCCCGAGCAACCAGAAACATCATTCTGGTATTTGTAAATACTTTTCAGAGAGTTAAACCTACCCGTAATCTATCAAGCTACCACCCTTCAAATTCAGAGAGATCAAAGGGAACATGCCCTTGTTGCCCTTCTCCTACAGCATGTCTGGTTGGAGCATCCTCTTCCTCCAGTGGCAGAGGACCCAGGTTTTGTGTTCTTTATGGTCTATTTATTTTACTTAATATTGATCATAATATTAACAGTAGTTTTTCATACCAAACAAGCCAGTTCCAGGTCAATCTGGTGAGAGACCGTATGTCTGGCATAGAAACTGCACAGCCCTCCTCCTCATGTGAACCGATGGATGGCTTCACTTAATTCAGGCTGAGGGGGAGGAAAAGGAGTGGAAGACAACAGCTGAGCGAAGAGGTGCATTATGTTTTGATCAAGCTTGTTGGAAGGCTCAGAAGTGCTTGATTTATTCCGAATTGTATTGGATAAAGTTCAGCTCTTAATGGCCTTCTCAGCATCGCTCCCGCTCAGTCCACAGGTCTCTGCAGGTACGGCTCTTCAGCCTCTGGGACGTGCACCTGAGGTCAGGCAGCTGCTCTGACTCCCAAGGCTACCAACCTGAAGTCAAGATAGCCACCTCCCCAAGAGTCTGAAAAGTAAAATGCATCAAAAAGAAAATGCCAGCTTGGGTTGCTGATGATTTTTAGAAGAAAATCTAATTTGTAGCCTGTGGTTTGGCTTACGGTGTTTTGTGCACATGGATTCCACAGCGGTGGAAATGAGGCAGCTAGTAACCTTGGCTAGTGCTAGCCCCGCTCTGGGCAGACGCTCCCCCAGGAAGTCTCATGTCTCCTCGGTCGAAACACCGCTTCTGCTCCAAAATCATTTGCATGGGATTGCAGGCAGATATCTTTGGGCAACAACGCAACTATTCAAAACTAAGGAATGTTTTGAAGAGCAGGGGACAGAAATAAGTTGGTAAAGATATTTCCCACTGGTTTAGAAAAAGCAGCTTGCCTGAGGACTTGTTCTCATCCCCAATCCAATGAGCAGAGAGTGCACTTGGTTTTTCACATGCGTTTTCACACGCACCAGGCACTAAGCCCCCAGCACCGCAAAGATCAACGTTTCTGTATCACGCCAATTCATTTCCTGCTGCCAAGTACATCTCTACCTCGGCACGGAGGAGCCGAATGAGATCAAGTCCCCTGCAACTGCTAAAAGGATGGAGATGTAGGATATACAGCACTTGTGCTCCTGTTTCCCCTCTCATACACACAGAGGAAGCTGCAAAACATTTCCCCCAAACTTGTAACAAGCTTGAAACAAGCTGCAGAAAAGACCAAAAGCCACAAATTACAACATAAAACAGGAGGAGAGCGGGAAAGATTACAGGCACTGAGATGCCATGGGGTCCTGCAAGCAGCAAGGGGGTTTGTTAGGTGCTAATTCCCAGGTGATCCTCAGCAGCGGGCTGTGCTCTGCGCTGCTGCTGAAGACAAAGAAGAGGTGACAGGTCTCAGCTTCTGTCATCTGACGAAAAACTTATGCCTGACCCTAAGCTTGATGATTTAATGCCAGTCATGCGAGCAGGACTCCCTGACTAGGCTCCAGAGAAATTGCTAACACCAGCTGGAGCGCCAACACCACCAGCTCTGCGTCCTGCCTCTAGCTGTGGCCGATTTCCAGAGCTCCAGAAAAAGGCAAAGAAAACTCTCAGAAGCCAAGTTACGTAACATTTACACAATACTATAAACTAACACAGCTCTGGTTTGTTTTTTTGTTCCCATGAACATGATATGACTCAATGGAAACTACTCTGTGGGAAATAGGCGGCACATTTTGAATCTTAAACTTCCAGAAATAAAATACCTCTCAAAAGACTTTGGAAACAACGTACCTGTTGGAGGGATGAGCCCGGCTCAAAACCTAGAGCCGAATAAACCTGGAGTTTGGGAACTGGTGGAAAAAAAAAAAAAACAAACCCAACCTGCCCCTGGTCTGAGTGTTGCAATCACGGTAGCACTGGAGAGAACCCAAGCCGCGCATCTACGTGAGCTCTGTGTCAATATAACAGCATTCATGCTTTCCTTGAAACAAAACAGAATAATCCCATAGTGGGATTTTTCTTTTTCCCTTTCTTTCTGAGTACTTCTTAATGTTTGTACCAGCATTTCTTAAATCCTGTTTCAGCTGCTACTTATAATCCTAAAGTGGTGTTTGAAATGTGTCTCTGAATTTCAGGGTGTGAAGCCAATTGGAATCTCTTGTCTCCCCCATCAGCTCTCCTGACAAGGATAAAGAAGGACAAAATGTTATGCAGACTTGTTGACGGAGGTGAAACTCAGTGGTTGCCAAAGATGGTTTCTGGAAACAGTGCAAACCCTCCACTGAAACCTTACTGGCATGCAAGACAATCTTTGCTTTTTACTAGTAGGCCCAAAACTAACATTTTCATAATAATTTTCCAGTATCAAAGTGATAGTTTTTATCCAAGACAGCTGAATACTACAGAACTGCGTAACAACAATTCAGTGCCAAACATATGCTATGTATATATTTTAACACCTTTGATAATAATAAAAAATGCATGTTCCTAGCAGTTTTCTCAACTTTCATTCAATAACAACATCCTCAACTTGATGCTTTTTGTTTTCCTTTCATATTATTACGAACCTGTGTTTAATTCTCAGTGCCAGTTTGGCTTTTTAACCTCTCTTTCTACATTCCACTAGTAATGTCTGATTAAGAAATTAGCCTTTCAAGTGCTATAAAAAAATCCAAGAAATACAGTAACACAATACCATGGAAAACTGATATAATCTTTTCAAAACTATAAAAATTGGTCACCCGAAGGAACATCTGCATGGTAAAAATTTTAAACAAACTGGAGAGGAATCAGATAGCTCATAAAGAACCAAGCGGCTCGGAGAGCCATTGGTCGTTTACATATTTTGCTGTCATCCTGACTTGGAGAAGACTATCATTTTGAAGCATGTTTCTTTAGTTTTAGTTACCAGCATCTGGAATGAATTCCAGGATGGAACACTGAAAGTTTTTAAAAGGAAACTCAACCTTACAATAATTATTCCTTAAATCATTAATATGGTGAAAGTGCCAGATGTAAAAATATGAACAAAATAAAATAAAATGTGCTCCCAGGTATCACTCAAATCCCTAATGTACATCTGTCTGTTTTCTCAGTTCATTAATATCTGTTGTAGCCTCAGATATTTTCTTTTATGTAAAAATTTCCACTTGCTTGTTATGTCTTCTGTCTTGCATTAGAGTTATTGCTCTACCTCTCAGAATAACTCTGGCTGTGTACATTGCGGAACTGTGGATCTACCGTAACATAGGCTTTCCTCTAGTGAGAGATAACAGTGTATTCGTCTTCTGTCCAGCAGCATGGGAAACTTTTGGTTTGATGGATATTCAGGAAGGACACCTTCCTGAAAGAGTGGTCTCATGGTGACATCAAGGCTTTGTCAGAATGGAACTTCTCACAGGGTCCAGGTTTCATTCACAGCCACAAGACAGGAGGCAATGAGACCTAGGTGTGAGAGACTATCTTGGTGAGCTTGGAGTAGGACCAAGAAGACCTGGCAATTCAGTCTACACCTTCACACCCTGATCATGCTTTCGAAGCAGCAGGATGAAGGCAGCAGAGGAAGGGACAAATGTCTCTGTAGATTAATACAAATTGTTTGATGGTCCGTTCTTTTTGGGATGATGACTGAAATCATAAGGCCAAAATCAAATTTGTTTTTGCAAGTGAATTCACAGGAAATGTGATACAGATCAGGAAAGAGTTGCCCTTAAATCACCCAGGAGAACCAATTTCACTGAAAACTCCTGGAACACCTAACTAGACCCCACCAAAACCCCAGTCATTCATTTGTTTCCACTAACATCCCCCCTCCCTCCACAAAGAAGATGTCTCCTCAGAGCTCCACTGAGTACTCCCAGCACTGCTAAGCACTTTTGCAGATTAATGCTTGTTTGAATGTTACTAATTAGACCAGGCAACTATATAATGAGATGCTTACAAAGTTTATTCATCACTAAAAATAAATGTTAAGCATCTGGTTTGCAGGCTATTCCCATGTGCCATTCAGGTCTGCATGCTGTAGAACCAGATGGAACCGGAGGGAGACCAATCACAGCACAGAGGGATTACATGTCTTAAAACCACGGTTAACTTAAATAAGCAAGTTGCCATCCCTCCATAAATCCCACATCTACCACCAGATGTGTAACAAGACTATTGCACAGAGCTTTCTAGCTCAGGCTCCCCTGCTCCAAGGGGGGAGAGGAGAAAGCCAACAGTTCGTGGCAAGGGCCATCTCTCCCTTGTGCACAGCCCACTTGTCAGCAAAGCCACTCTCTGTTGGTGACCATCTGAGAAGAAAGCCCCGATGACTCACAAAGCAAAAAACCATCAAATGGGGCTACGCTAAGTAAACTCTCCTTCTGTCCTGGGCAGTGGTGGAAATGACTCATCTCTTGGCTAAGCTTGGGGGCGAGTTTCTCTCTGCCATGTTAACCAAATGTAAAGTGGGTTTCTCAAGATGGTTTCTGTAGTGAAACCATTGGTGATGTTTGCTTACAAGCCCTAATTTAAGTACTCAGAGTAGCAGTAGATCTAAACAAGGACACAGTGTCTCCTGAAAACATTTATTAGCCTGTCTACAGGCTGCCAGAGGAGGTGGGGTTGACAGCTGGATACTTGTATTTTCCTTTTTTGCTCCCGAGAAAAGCTGTGTAAGAAGAAGCACTTGCATGGTGTCATGGGCCTCACATTGACTGTGAAAGCAAGATCTGGGAGATTCCAGGTTCTGGGGGAAAGGAGGTCATTCCCCATCCAAGAGAAGAGAGAAGGAAGGAAAACAACCCAATCCAACATTAGCAGAGAGAAGGGAACAAGCTGGGTTTTCCCAGAGCTGGCTGAATCAAACCCTCTAGAGAAGAGGAATACTTAAACTGTATTTCTCTTTTTGGATGGGCGTAGAGGCTGCCTTCAGATTGGGAGCCTTGTAACTGCTGAGCGCTGCTGAGTGTAAATAGAGGAGCTGATTTCTTGTCATCCTCAGAGAGCCAGCCATCCAAGGAAGGAGCACACAAAGGCAGAACTGATGGAGGGAATAACTTTAGCAGTCAAGGTAATTTTTCAGCAGTTGTGGTTTGTCCCTAGAAAGGAGCATAAGGTGACAAATTCACATCTGGATTTCAAGGACCCCAAAACTCGGGATTTTTCAGATTCTGGGGTTTTTTGATTCAGTTCCTTACATTGCTAGGGAAACATAATAAAGTATGTTGCTTCCAGAAACCACAGAGTACAAGTAAACTATGTAGATGAGACTATTAGCATAAGAAAAATGCTCCTTTCTTCTGAAATGAGAAATCTGCAAAGCTGTCTAAGTGTAACAAAGGAACTATCTCCCACTCTTTAAAACAGCAGTGGACCTTTTAGCTGATAGCTATCTGGATATTGCTAAGTGTTGCACTCTACCACATTTACTAGGTTGCCCAGAAATACAAAATGACCGGATGGACAGAGAAAGGTTTCCAACCTGTGATACCCCAAAATACCAAGATTCTCAAGAGAAACAGCCCACGGTGCCCCAACCTCGGACAACAGTGCACGCAACCACAGGACACAAAGCTGCAGGACGTGTGACTCCTGAAGCTCCGCTGCTCACTGAACAGGCTGATGCTACATGGTCCAGATTTCCCTTCTGTTGGCTGCCGCCCCCTGACACCGCAGAGTCCTTGATGTGGGGTTGGAGCACACCAGGAAGAGCCGCGCAGGGCCGCAGCGGATGCGATCCACGCTCGTCTGTGTGATGATAAGCAGAGACACAACAAAGTGTCAGGAAGGGTGGTTTTGTGGTTATGTGGTTCGCCCACGACCCAGAAAATTAGTCTCCACCATAACGTTTTTTGCTTTATCGGAAGCAAGTCCTTTAATGTGGCTGCAAAGCACTGAGAGCACGAGGCAGTTCAGTGCTGTGCTGGTGGGAGCCATATAGGTGTGATGCGTGGGGAGACAGGCAGACGGACGGACAGAGAAAAGGCAACCGTCTCATCAAAGTTCACTGCGTTAGAGCCAGGTTAGACAAAAGGGGATGGATTATGGACAGCTACAGCAAAGCTGGAAAACATTTGGGGAGGTTTAATCGCACTAGATCAAAGGTGCCCATCTCAGGAGGGGAAGGAGCTTGAACACATTTTGTTTACAGGAAACATCTCCGGCTAGCTGGAAGTAGTGGAGACCTCTTCTTTCAACATCACCCAGTGCAGGAAGAGAAACCAGTGAAAACTGTGGTTGAAAGGTGTAGACGGAGAACAGCACAGTTCAGGGAAAGAGGGTCTTCCGGGGCTAAGTACGCACAGGTGCTGAGGAGAAGAGTGAGAGGACAGTTGCCAAACTAAACCCGTGCGGTGCTGCAGCAGAAGAAGAGGTAAGTAGCAGCAGGGAGGTTGGGAGGCAGGTCCAGGCAGATACACCTGGAGAGCCAAGTGTAATTCTCACGGCCCATCGAACCAGAAAGGACCAAACTACTTCCATACGCAGACCCAGGATCACAATCAACTACCCAAATACAGCCATTACAATGGTCTATTCCAGCTGGAACAAGCCTCAACGCACCACTGAAGAATGGGGCTGGATGAGGTGAGCTATAGGACACTGCTGTGGAGCGTTCCCCAAGGGAAAATGAAGGTGGACCAACTAGTGAGAGTAAATAAAACAGCTGATGAAAATGAGGACTGGCCAAATGACGAGAATATTAAGTAACAGGCATAATGCATCCCCTTGCCTGTGTTCTATTTTCAATATATTTCCCACATTCAATATATGTCCTACATTTCACCTTGGCAAATGACACACACACGTATCTCCACAGAGAAATCACCAGAAGTTAATGCCACAAAGTCAGGGTATGAGTGCAGGCTCAGTAAGAACTCCACATCTGTTCCTGAGTCAGGATGTTCTCTATTCTGGTTTAGCTTAACTCATCTCCAAAGCAGGATTAAGCCAAAGCATTTGAGAGCAGGCTTAGGACAAAAACGTATGTCCTCACGGGGAACTAGTGCCTGATGCCAGAACTGAGGCCACTTCTCCATGGTTTTGAGACTACTTGGAAGAACTGAAGTGAAGGAGAAAGCAAGTGATAATAGAGACACGAGGTGAGGACTGCACAACAGTGCAGTTAAGACAATTTTAGAGAAGGTCATATTGCTCCTAGCAAAAATATTTTGTGGGTGGCATGAAAATACTCCTGCTGGCTTGTGTCCGTTTTTATTGACAGAACCATCAGTTCCTATCACCTGGTAATTTTGTTCAGACTTTATAGTTACAATTTATGGGGTAAGTTTAAAAAACTCAAAACCAATAAATAGATGGTATTGGTGTTTTGGTACAGAAAAAAAAAATCCCTCCTGACATCACTAAAGCATTTTAACCATTGCTGTTCCCAAATCCCTGAAATACAGCTTTTGGGCTGTGGCTATGGGAAGGTTTGAGGCTTGACTCCTTTTAGTCCAAAGGAAAGCGATCTCTCAAACGGAGTCAGGGTCTCATGTCCAGTATCTAACAAATGGAAGGGGAATGGGAGCGAGACGGAGCACATTCCACAGCCTGGTGTGTTTAAGGAAAGGAGTATAGCTTTCACTCTCCTGCTGTTAGACAATAATGCGCTGACTGAAAATGTCAAGCTTCAGTTTAAACAAAATAAAAGACTGGAGGGCCCAGGGCAGAGAATTTAAACACATATTAATTAGGGCTGGTAATACTCTGACATTTGCTGGATTTTTTAATAAACTGATGAATATTTCTCCTTCATATTTCAGTGACATGAAGTCGGTGCGGCACAATTAATTTCAACAAGTTTCGGTCAGTGGGTCCTGAAGGAAAACGAACATACAGCATCACAGACTTGAATTAGAAGTATTCTCACTTTGCGTGAGTAATGTGGAAACCCGTTGCCCTCCACATGAGAAAATTGCAGCTCAGGACCTTGAGAGAAATTTATTTACTTGCAGTAACTGATTTACTTAAATAATAGTAATTACACAAAAAGAAGAGAAAGGCAGAGAGAACAGATGATTAAAGCTCCCTCAAGAATGCAACAGAATGGAGTAAAAGACATCTCCAAAAGTGGAAGCACCAACACTTACGCTTATGTTAGCACGAAGTCTTAGCTTGATATGTTCATAACAAACCAAAAGGAAGAAAGAACATTTTCTGGAAGACGTGGAAGGTTCAGCTGTTATTGTAGCACGGATCACTAGAGCAACATCTCTTTACCAGGTTATAATCTCTTCAGTGGCGCTTACATGAGTGGTTCAGAAGGTACCGGTATCTAACCAGAGCAGTAACACTTCCACACAACTAGCGGCTGAATGTTGTAGGTTGTCGTAAATGTTCCCAACCTATTTGGGATGGTTCCTTCCTCTTTTGTTAGCTTCAACAATATTTCTTCACGCGATGAGAGGATTCATTCATAGACTGGGTCCCTGTTGTGCAAGCTTTGGTTGAAACACCCAAGAAGCAGAAGTCTGGCCCAGGGCCATCTGGGATTTCAGGTATGAGTTACAGCTCAGAACAAAATGGCACAGCAACAACATAAGCCACTACGCCGGTACAAATTGAGATACAGAGCACAACTCGAGTGTCTGAAGAAAAGCAACTGGACAGACATTAACTCTTGCATCACTTAATGTGTTATAGCACACATACTCGATCATGGCGATCCTGAAGTCGTCACATACGCATGACCATGCTCTCCTCCTGCTAGTAAGTGAAATTTGTATGCGTGTAGGGGTCTTAGCTTTGCTAAGAGAAACCCTGGGGTGCAGTTATCATAGAAAGAAATGGACTGAGAACGTACATTCTGTAATAAAGAGAAATTTTTTAGCATTTAAAATGTTAGCTCTCACACTAAGCACATGGCATTCAAATCCTACACCGAAGAAAGTTCAAACAGAAAACAGAGCTGGACATCCTCTTTCCAGATTTCACTGAAATTTTAGATTTTGAAAATAAAGCATTCACATTTCTCCATATTTTTTTCAAACTATCAATCTACAAAATTTTGAAATAAAAGCCTGAGAATCTTGAAATCTAAATAAATGGCAGTTTAACAAAAGTGAAACATATTTCAAAAAAACATTAAAAGGGGATTTTTTTAAAGTCATTTGGCTTCAAAATGACAGAAAGTGGTTTTGTGTTAGGTTGTGGCTGTTGTTATTATTATTCCTGTTATTATTATACTCTTGTTATTGCCAATATTAATAAAATACTTGTATCCACTAAAGCCTAAGAATGTCAATCAGAGACCCACGTGCTGGGTATTTTACTGATGTTTATTTGAAAGACTGTCCTTGCCTCAAAGAAATTCTAATTTACTGTTGCACCCAAGGGAACAGAGAACAGAAATAGTTGCTTAGCACAGGAGCTGGATTATCACAGACTCCCAGTGTCACAAGATACATCAAAACCCGGTCCATCATCATCAAGAGTCGCACAGGAGACCTGAGCTGACCCAGGCAAGCTCAAAACACCACTTTGTGAGAAGTAGACCTGACCTGAAGAGCTTGCAGACTAAATAGATGCAGAAACAGCTGGGATAAGGAGAAAAGAGAGAGGAAAATCCTGATTCAGTCTTGGAAATCAGGAGGTAAGAAATTTCAGCACTGAACTAGCAGAGCATGGCATGGTGGAAGAGTTTCCAAAAGTCACCCAGATACAGCAGATCCCCAATGTCCCAGCCTGGATTTAAGTG
Source organism: Burhinus oedicnemus (assembly GCA_008921705.1). Lineage (NCBI taxonomy): Eukaryota > Metazoa > Chordata > Aves > Charadriiformes > Burhinidae > Burhinus > Burhinus oedicnemus. The sequence continues at coordinate 678,588 of VFFE01007035.1, read as the reverse complement.
TACAAGGACATACTTTGCAGATAGCACAGTGTGCGGCAGGAAGGGTGTCTGAGAAGAAAGTGTTCTAAGGGAGCCATTACAGTGTCAAGTAGCTAATACATACTAGGATAGTGTTTAATTAGAATGGCTCAATGAGCTACCACCACCTGGCTGGACCATGGTCACTGATTATATGGATGTTCTTACTAAAACTGGGAAGTTTTATCTGCAAAAACTGCCTTCCTTGCAGTCTAAACCAAAGTTTCTTACCCTGCCACTACAGCAGGTTAAGGGCTTTGGTATCTGCCCAGGTATCCAAGCTCTGGTCCCAGCCCTTCCCGGAAGTTGTGCTCCTTCCAGCAGAGGTCAATGGCCGGGAGACCTGCTTGCTTTTATGCCTCCAGAGCTTGCTGCTGGGCACTGTAACGTCAACAATGTTAATTTCAATTAAAACATTAGGCTGGGAGCTGCAGCAGGACAGATCTGGTACAGGATGCCTCTGGGGAAGGGCTTGCTGCCTCAAGCTGTGAGGGCAGTAACTGCATCTGCCACCATAGGTACCTTCAACAGGGAGCCACATCTGTCCTAACCTGTGCCCACAGCTCCTCCAGGGACTGTGGGGCTGCTGGCAGCTCCTCATGTCACCATAGATGTTAGAGATCACCATGTCCTAGACTCTGGAGATCATGCCCATACACTGATGTTTTTTGAGGCACACAGAAAGGAAGTTGAAGAAAGTTTGGAGTTTATGGAGCCGTGTTTTCCTTCTTGCTCTGTACAGTCAAGAGTGTGGGAGTAACCTCAGCACTGCAGTTGGCAAATGAAGATGGTTGCCCTCCCCGCAGCCAAACAAGCCTCCCCAGGGGAGAGCTTTTTTACAATCAGGCTCATCTTTTAGGTTTCATCTAGTCCCCAGAAGCCCGCGGAGGATGTGCCGAGAGACTCATTTCAGCCCCTATTGGGCATTACCAGTGTCAATGCCAGCACACAAACTAGAACCCTCCTGTCTCCACTTTAAATTAAATCTTAAAATATGGGCAAAATATGATGGATTTGTAGACAATTGCTTAGGAAAGGAAGTGCTGCAGGGGATTCATTACACTACGGGCTGACGGCTGATGCCTAAGTATTGCAAAACCCATGGGGTTTCCAGAAGGAGCCTGACATGAAATATGTGGTGAAGGAGCAGTAGGGGCTGCAGAAGCCATGGCACCCCAGAGAGACAGATATGAAATGGAAATTACTGAGGCCAGTGATGGCCACAGAAAGAATAGGGAGCTGGGAAATACTCATCCCAGTTGGAAGAGATCTGGGATGGGGAGGAGAGAGGAATACTGGATCCCAAACAAGAGGACTTCAGCTCCTTCGCTTTCTTTCTAGGGCAGTCCTCCTTAAAACCTGTGCAAGTCAAGAGATAAGCTCTTTATGATAGATTTTGGCGATATTGAGTATTAGATTTATAGCCTGTTTTACAGGAATGGGAGTCTGGAGACCTGGATTCTTGTATCTCAACTCTGCTATCGATTTCCTGAATAACCTTAGTGAGCCATACAGACCCACCTTTTCAAGTGTGGCAGCCTGAAGTTCCATGCACAACCCCATGGTCAGCCCCACAGCGAATCCCTCCTACGATATGACCTGTAAGACCTACTTTGTAGATTGGGAAGCTGGCCTCCATTCTGTGAGCCTCCATTTCCTAAACTGTTGCTATTGTTAACCTTCTGCAAGGTCCTTCCAGAGGCTCCCTTTATTCATGCTTATAAAGAATAACAAATGCAGGGACAGAGGAGGTATGGAAAAGCAAGACAGATAAAAGTGTTATCTGAAAACTGCATCACCACATCGGCAAGCGGAGCCGTATCAGAGGGGGCAGAGGAAATTGTTGTTTCCCCTACCTCCCTCCGATCCTTCACTCACATCCACCCCTACAGAGACCTGACCAGAAAGAGACTTAGTGAAAAACAGAAAACACAACCCCGCAAGGATTACCTAGGACTACCCCAAATAAACCCACAGAAAACCCACTCATAAGTACTTGGTACTCGTTCAGCACATGTCATCTGATAATCTTGGGGCAGCTTACAATGTCTGGCTAGGGAGCAGCAGGCCCAAGCATTTCTGAATAGCAGACTAAGTTAGATGACTAAATATGGTATTTTTTTATGAACTTGGAGCACCCACTTTGGAGTGCTTGGCCCAGGATTGATTCCTTTAGAGACCTAGGCCTTTGATCTCACTGCTAGACAAAATAATTAAAGGAACTGAAATACAATCGAGGTTTCTTTCCAGCTTAAAAATAATAATAATAAAAAAAAAAACCCTTGGATATCTTTTTTGGACTCTTCAGATAAAACATCAGGTAGAAAAACAACACGGTGTCTCTTGAGCTTATTCCATCAACTCCCTTCTTTTAAGCTCACATGTGAAGCTGCTGAGATCTTTTATTGGGAGGGAGAAAAACTGGAAGCATCGGGTAACCCCCCAGGGGGGATGCTCAACTTTAAATCAGACACTTTTCCCTCTAAGGACCATTACCTAAAATGCTCTTTTTGTATTGAATGCCCCTGCTGAGGGATTTTGCTTTGAAAGGGGGCCTCTGTTTGGAAAGAGGATTTTCTTTGTTCTTGCACACACAGATTTGGTAATTTGGGTGGTGCTTCATTTTTCTTGACCCAGTACTGGCCAGCCTGCTTGATGGCTCCACTTTAGTGACAAAGATGGTCTGCCTTTCTCACAAAACACACGGGAGATTCCATGGCTGGAGCAGGAGGGAGAAGAGGTCCATATAACGGGGCTGGGGAAGGATTTGATGGGTTCCTGATCGCTCCTGCCACCCTGTCTGACATCTCAGGGCTAGGTCAGAAGATCCCAAGGGCACTTTTTCTCCTCCCCAGCAAGGAAAGAGAGCAGTAGAGTGGTTGAGGGGGTTTCCTGCAGGTCCAAAGGTGCCAGCTGGAACCTCACTTGGATTTTCATGCTATAAGCTGTCCCAAATTAACCCCAGTGGGAAAGGATACACGGTGATTTGGAGTAAGGAGTCAAAAGCAGATGTGACATAGTAACTTCAATCACGTCCCTGGAGACCTTAGGTTCTTCAAGTAGGCAACATCACTCATGAGGACTAAAAGAGTCACCTTTAAGTGTTTCAGCAGCAAATTTTGATACTTAGAGAGCAAGGGCTGAATGAAGCCTCTAACCTTGTCTGTTGGTTTAAGCTAATTTTGTATTCTCTGACCATAAACTGGTGTTCAAAAGCCAGTGCCCGGAAGTTCAGTGAAAAATCAATATTTACTTAAAAGGGCACTGTTTTTACCTTTCACACTCCCCTTCCATCATGAGGCATCTTTCTTACCCACCCACCCACCCCCGTCTTTTTCTCTTGCTTCCCTTTTCTCCTCTCCAGTCTCACATTTTGAGATCCTGACAAGGTAGGAAGGCAGAAGACTGGATTTCCTCATCGCTAAGCCAGTTAAAATGGCTATTTTGGTGACGCTCCCAGCCTCGGATAGGTTGCCAGCACTGAAGTGAACCCAGTGTGACCACACAGTCTGTGAGTCCTGGGCTGGCTTTGAAACCCTTTGGAGCAAGCACATCCCACTCCTTGCAAGCATTTCATACGACATTCCTTCATTTTACATTTTGTTCTGTGGGAGTACATTTGTTATTAATCACTGGCTTGCACATTAATACAGTGCTTTCTAACAGTTAAACCAGATATTCCATCCTAGCAACTCAAATTAATATTTGTTTGAATAATCTATTTAAGATGATGTCTGGCCAGCAGTGTGGTCTGGCTGGCAGCACTCTGCTCTCCCAAGCGGACGTTTTCATTTGGTTTGTTCCATATTTTCTTCCTCTGCTCTTATTTTATATCATCCCCCAAATTCTTCCATTCAAATTGTGTTCTCCAGCAATGGTTCCTCTTGCATTCAGTCCATGTAGGTCAAAGTACTTTTTTTGTTGCTTGTCCTAACTCTCTTGGACAAATGGCTCTATTGAAACTAAGTATTTTTGAGGAACTTATTTTGGGGTTTTTTTATTATTTAGGATTCAAGTTTAGATACATATTGCGAGTAAAGAATATATATGATACATGAAACAAAATATGCTGTTTGTATGTGTATATGTGTATCTGTATTTATTCTATTATTTTGTAGCATGGCCATTGATTACATATATCATCACATTGATGTTGCTTCAAGGATTATCTTCCACAAGATCAAAGGCCTTTTGTCTTAATTTCTACCACGATAAAAATGGTAAAAAACTTGAGAATAATCAGACACTGATTTGGGATGAATATAAATGCTCTCCTTTTTTGAAAAGTCTGAAGCCAACTTTCACAGTTCAAACTTGTCTCTAGAAAATATAAATGAGCAGCAATTCATGTCCAGTAGCAATTTCTCCACTGAATCATACTCAGACTCTGGTCCAAAGTCCTTCTGTGTTTTGAGGAAGCACGAAGCTTTTCTGGCTTGGGTTGGCCACAGACTGACTTGGAAAGCAAAATTTTCAGAACTGTTCATTTTCAGAATGTTGCACTGGTAGAAATTGGCTTTGACAACACTTCTCTGAGGTACAGGGGTCAGTGTAACATGCTCTGACTTCACAAGATGCTGCGAACACAGCCTGTGTGGTGGGAGTCAGCTTTGCCCTGTCAGCTCTGGACCAGGTCCACAGAGAATAAATGTATGGACAGAGGTAAGAACACAAGTTCTTCAGACCTCAGTATTCTTCAAACCCTAAAACACTATATGTGTTGTGGGGCATTATTGTTTCTTTTTGCTTGAGTATGTTTTCAGAAATCTATTTAAATCAACTGTGACTGCAGAAAAATAGCTGGAAATGACTGCTTCCCAATGAAACATGTACTGGGAAAATGATTACATTGTATCATATAAAATTTTTCCCCATCTAAATAAGTGTTTTCTGTAACGCTTTTCACTGAGATTAAGAGACTCCTCCCTTTGCCAAAAGAACTAATTATTTTTTTCCAGCTGCAAAACAGCAGGTAAACAACAATGGTCAGTCTAAGAATTCCCTCCTCAGCGAGGGGAAATCAAGGATTATTCTTCTTTCTTTAACTTGTTTTTTAAAAATATACCAAACTGAGATAAATGAATATATATTCCTGAAAACCTTTGTTTAAATTGATAGCCACAATGACTTCCAAGAGGAAGTTGTAGAAATCTTTACATCACAGATGATTTCTCTTTATCTGAAGTCTTCCAAAAAAGTGAGAATCCTGGAAATCATGTATGAGTCCTTATTTCATTCATTTTAGTCGTATAATCATTGCTAGAAGAAAACAGCAGAAACCAGAAAAGTAATCTGCCTTTCTGTTGTATAACAGTTGCCCTATCAAATTTCAGACTGGGATATTTATTCTTGGAGACACAGACTGTAGCATATATCCATCATATTTACATTAACCTACAATTACATTCATCCAAACACACACTGTATAATTGTTGTAATTTATATGTCCCTTTATGATTATAAAGTAAAAAGCATTAATAAACTGGCAAGATCCTTGACTACATGACTATCTCTTAAAAAAACCCATCACCATCTTCTCCCATGTATTCCAGACAAAGCCAAAGTCTGAGTTTGACAAACCATGCACTCCCCTGACTTCATGTCCAACTCTCGTAGAAGCTCCTAGCATGCTGGACACAGGGAACTGCCCTCTATGCTAGCACCTTCCGTGTGCTCCTCCTTAGGAAGATATTGCCTGGGGAATGCATGTTTTGCCCCATTAGGAATGTGCTAAGATCAAAAGGCCCACTAAGATCTAGCCCACTTTACCAGGTTCCCATGAGGACATGAACAGGGACACGGAGAGTTTCTTCCCGGCTCAACACAACATGAGAACTGTTGGTATATGGGAGGGACTCTCCAAAATCTACACTCCAGCTGCAAACTAGGAGCTGTATTGTAAGCAGAACCTGCTACAGACACGGTAAAGAAAGGAGTTAACCTCTTCTCTTCTACTCCAGAAGCACCTGCAGATTTTGGAACCTATGGCTCATTTGTTGCAAACAGGTACTGCCCCAAAAGTCACTTAAGGATGGCTGATGATAATCTCATATTGGAAATGCTCTTTTTCACCTGAGGCAACAGTTTTCCTATCATGACATCTTGCCATCTCAAAGTTCAGCTAGACAAAAGGTGGTGACCAGAACAAGGATACCCATAGACTATGAAATTCCTCTCCACAAGGGTGAACAACTACCGAAGGACCTCAGTACCCAATGAACAAAATAAGAAATCAGCCTCTTCAAACTGGCCAACCTTCAACAATTTCTGTGCATCCATGAAACTTTCACTCAATCAAAAATGATAATAGCAAGACAGTAGCCCATAATTCATATACCAGGCAAGATATTTTCTCCTAAAAGCCAGAAAAGAGGAGTGAGAACTAGAAGTATATTGTTACAGCTGTATCCATTTGTAGATATGTAGAAGAGCCACAGATATTACTGTGCTGTAAGACAAATTGGGAGATTCAACCAGATATTGGCAGGTTGGTAGATCATTGAACACAGAACAACTTTACTAGTACATGACCAGATTTTACATAAAGGCGACACCTTTAAACACTTGCAATCCCTTTTTCTCTACAGCTGTTAGTAGGATGTAACAATTTTATTACTCTGTGCTTATTTGCAAGACCTTGTCTTTGGTCTTGAGATTAGTCCAGGACAAACTCTTTCTGTCAGCTCACTTCTGAAACTGAAGACTTTTCAGCTAGTCTTTGTAGAAATCTATTGCAATCAAATTTATTCAGAACAAAAGCCAATATACCATACTTACTTTAAAAGCTCTTTTTGTCAATGACCTTGTGTGAAAGCAGTATGCTCTATTGCTATTTTTTCTCCTCTATTGTTTACCTTGAAAAGCAGCTGGTCCTTTATGAATATCTCAATATTTCACTCAAAGGCAGAGTATTTTAACTCCTTTCAGGAGTTATTGTAACTCCTCTTCTAACAGACCCTTCCCTTGACCTCACTCCCGCCCTTGCCACCTACAGAAGATTTCCAGGAACGTTAGAATGGAGATTTGCAAAACAAAAATGATGTAAAATTTTCTTTCTGCATCACTAGATGGCAATTCCTAACTATTAGTGGGGCCAAGATGCAAACAGTACTGACCAAGCTCATAAAAACTATTTATCACTGATTTATGGAGCTGGGGGGAGAAGAAGGAAAGGAGAGACTTTTCCCTGAAAAATTGAAGGCCTGCTTTTTGGTGCTTTAGCTTGTTTCTAATAAAATTTTGGAAAGACGACATGGGGGCAACTGTTTCTGGGGTTTTGTATTAACTTCAAAAAGTTTCGGTATTTGTTGAAACCACCTCTAACGCTAAGCACTTGCAGCTCCCGTTTAAGTCCATGGGAACTGCGAGCCCTTCCAGGACTGGACCCTCTAAATGCCGGCTTGCTGTAAGTTCACATACAGCCAATTCCCGAGTCTTTATCCAGGTTTTACTCAGCCTTTACTCAATCAAAGCTCCCACTTAGGGGCAGTAAATAAGGACTTTAGGAACAGGCCCAATGGATAGGTTCCACAGCAGGCAAGACAACTATTATTAAGCGTGGGCGTTAGTCAGCAATAAGCCCTCCTCCACCTCTTAAACTTTTGGTGTTCCCACAAGGGAAGCTATTGAAAGCCTGGGCTTTGTAAGTTCAATTCCCTTTGCTGGCTTATAACACAGCTGCTATATATTATCTTATACATTTGACCACAAAGGTGCATTCTATAGGCAAGATCCATCCACTCCTGCCATCCCTTTTTATTCATTCACTGCTTTTCAGTGTAATGTTTGGGGACCCTGTTCTCAGCCACTTGTACATTTCAGCACTTGAAACACACCAAGAGGGACAATCGCTTGACTGATATCTCCATCTTAGTATCTATACCCGTCTCTCTGTTTCTCTAGCTTTCTACCCAAGCCATTGTGTGCGCCAATTGTGCTATCATAAAGCAGAGTGTTGGGCTGTTTTGTGATGATGAAGAACCATGCAATCACAAGCTTTATTGCATACCATCCCATCCAGTGACCCCTGTTCTTATCATGAGAGCCCATTCAAGGGGAAATTACACCAGACTTCAACGGGGAAAGTGTCCCTCTGTTTCCAGGCTATTCAGGACAAAAGGTGAGAACCGCAGAACAAGCCTCTTCTGCTTTAATTGTGAAATGTTTCAAGCGATTGGGGGGGGGAGGTGGGAAGGGGGTTAAGGGGGATGGGGAGGGAGAAAAAAAACAAAAAAAGAAAAACTCTATTGAGATCAGGTGGTCCCATTTCCCAGAGATAAACAAGTTCAATAATATACTGGTCAACAGAGTTACCCTATCCTCAACAGGCTTTTGTTTTTTAAAAAAGGACTAAAATAACCACTTGGAAATGTTAAACCAAGGCATGGCATTTTAATATGAAAATGGAGGCCTAGTATATTTTTGGTCCCTCTGACAACGATTGCCCTCAATTAGATCACTTATACTCAGTAAATTGGTTGCTGTGAGGGGTTTGTGATCATAAAAATAATTCATACATAGCAAGTTGCTTTCAAACCTGGGGTTTTTTTTGCTGTTGTTCGTGGGTTTTTCTCTGCTTTTTGCTTATTGCCATAGTAACAACAAGTGCATATTTTGGCTTGCTTCCAAAATAATATTCAAGAATGTTCTTTTCGTCCATTTTTAAGAGGAATCATTATGAATATTTGAATTATATTTTCCAATTAGGTGAACTGAAGTGTTTTCCAGCAACTCTGTTTTTTTCCCCTCGTTTATAGAAAATGTGAAATTTTTATTACACCAAGGACTTTCAAGACAATAGCTACAGAGACTATTTTTCAGTACTGTTTGTAATATCTAATTCAGAGCTAATTTTTAATGGACAGGGTTCCATGGGGATTTGTTTGCAAATTTCATCAGCTTGAGTTCCTGCTTCATTTGCTGAAATGCAGTACTTGGAATTGACCCAGTGAGCAGGAACACTCTGGTTCCTTTTAAAACATTACTGTATATTACAATAAACAGTGACTGGTTATCAAAAATAAAATGCTTGATTGTCTACAGATTTAGAGCACACATTTTTGTCTTGGATGAACTATCGAGTTAGATTCACTACTGACACAGCTTAAACAAACACATACATTTTATTTTAAGCCTTCCGTTTCCTCAGAAGCCAATAGGATGTGCTCAGTTCAGAACAAAAGCAATTTCACGAGGAAATGCTTCTGTGATGGACACATTTTGTGCTTAGCTGTCTTTACTAAAAAGCATAGATGAATAAATCTCAGCACCTTCTCTCTGTTTCACAAAACATCGTCATTACGACTCATTTAGAGTCTCCAATGATATCCGTGTCTTGGTCCTTTTTCTAATGTAATTTTATATTTTCTCTTCTCACTTGCTCCTTTATACTTGCCCTGGTAATACACTCTTCAGGCTAGGTCCTGAGTGGGTGAAAGCAAATCCAAACTCGCCAAACCCACACGTTCACCCCCCTTCAGAGTAACATGTCTGTCACTTGAGAAAGAATCCACAGCGCTCAGATCTTCAAGGGATTGCTGAAGAACTGCTTGATATGCTCCTGTCTCTGGACTCCTCTACAAAATATCTGCTGGTGGGTTTTTACTAGTGGACAGCAATGGCCATTTCAGGTGAACTGGATAAACACAAAATAGAAGAAAGCGTTTTTAAACACAGGAGCTCATTTTAACAGAGCCTGTTTCTGGTGACTCTGTTGTAGAAACCCAGGACTTGCTGAAGTGCTAACGATGCTGGTCAGTGAAGTTGACATCTATATACTCTCCAGAGTGTAAATGTTGGGATTTATTGCAAAAACAAGCTGTATTTTCCACTTCTACCAGCATAAACACAGTCAATGTGCTATATACTTCTGCACAGGGATAGAAATATATTCACATATTGAACTCATACAAGACCCTTTTCCAAAATGGGCTGTAGGTGAAAAAGGTCCTGAAACTTCTGAAGTGTCATCCAGGGCCTCTCAACTTCCCTTCCAGTCTTGGCCTTGATACAGGATTGAGTCAGACTCAAAAGCCTTTGAATCTCTGAAAAGCTGTATCTACTCATCATTGTTTGTGCCTTGTAGAAGCATCTTGTCCCAAGAAACCGTTAAGATGAAACGTAGCAGAGATGTCAAAAGCATAAAGCATCATTTATGTGGCACTGGGGAAAGGAGCGGGAGCAGAGTGGGGAGACGCAGCAAAAGGGAGTTTTACAATGCCAAAGCATGATGGGCTCTTTGCAAACAAAGGTGAAGGTCTGGGTCTGCCAAGTTCCTCCAATCTCAGAGTATGGTGGATTAGACCTACAGGTCCTGGTTTGTAGGGTTTCGGGCTAAGCAGGCTAACTGAAACAGTGTGCTATATCCATCCTCTCTTTCATTACAGCATGAAACAAACAATTAAAAACCCAACTATTCGGACATGTTTGATCAGAAAGCACTTAAGCAACAGAGAGAGAATTCGCAGCTTTTGATATTACATTAATACACTAATATCTTAATCCTTTACCAGTGACAGACTACACATTTAAATCCCTAATGGGACCTGGTTTCCAAATTACATTATTTAATGTTTATTCAGTGAATAATCCAAATAGTATTTAACACCACTGAAGAAAAAACACACACACCCCCTGGGCAGATTGTCTGCTTTTCCTTTGCTTCGTAATTACCCAACCAAGGGCCCTATTAAATAACTCCATTTTTTATGATCTTAAAGTGAAATGAACCCTCTATTTGAACGTTGCACAGAAGAAACACTTCAGGCACATATGCACACTGTAAAATCCAGCTCCATGTCAAAAACTTTCCACTGATCAAGATTGTTTTGATCCATTCGGGGACTTTCTAGCCAGACATATTTAATACCCACGGTCCTGATCCAGGCCCCATCCTGGAAAGAGAACAAAAGCAAACACCAGGGGAGCGTCAAAGAAATAGAAATGGCTCGTCAATGAAATCTCTGCGTGTGGAAGAGGGGAAGTTAATTACCTGTAGCGTTATAATATAATTAGGACACTTTCAATAGGATTTGTACCACCCAGCTGTGGACATGGCTGGTGGGGCTGTAATCACCCAGGCTCCCTCATTACCCAGCAGAAAGGTTCTGCCCCTTCTCTGTGGTGGGAGCTCAGGCAGCCGTGAGGCTAAGGGAGGTCTTTGAGTGATGCAGCTGCTGTTGGGTGGCACGAAAACAAGCAGCTCTGCACCGTGACAGCATGTCCTGGTGCTTCCTTGCCTGATCCCCATGGTGCTCCCCTCCAAGCCTTGCCCAGCAGCATCCCACTCCTGTGGACCCACAGGGATGGAATAGCGCATTCAGTCCTTTGGGAGAGTCAGTCCCATGGTCAGCAGAAGTCACTCGTTTCTCTGGGGAAAGGTACCTGGTTTCTCTAACAAACAGAACACAACCCCTTCACTGCCAAAGATGAGCCACTTGGCATTTCTAAGAGGTAAAGTGTCCTCTTGCCCCCACGTGCTCCTTGAGTAGAAGAAATCCCCACAGACTTATGATACCTGCAACAACAGATGTTCCCATCACGGTTCCCATTTTCACGCCTCTCTCTCAAACTGGTCTTAAATAAAGGCCAGGACTTTTTCTGCTTTCATCGAACATCTCTAATTGAAACCTTCGGTCTTTGATACAGAAATCAATCTGAGTAGATTCTGAGGCTGTGAGTTAAAAAGCGTGTGTGGAAGTGGAGTTGGGGACATGAAAGAAAGGTGGTTTTGCCCCTTTTTGGAGGGAAGAATAATTTGGAGATTCATTTGAAACTAACAAAAACAAGGCTTTTCAAAGAGATCTCCTTGGCTAAGTTCTGCTTTATTTTTGTCACAAATAGCCAATGGTGCTTGATTCCAGCATTTAGCTGTTTCAATCTGCATAGTTTAAAAAAAAAAAAAAATACCCAGCACAATTCCAGAGACACACGTTTTGACATCAGAGCTCCTAGTAAGCTGTCAACATTTCCATTAACGACCCCTGCTTGGAGAGCTGGACATATCAACAGCTCCAGGAGCATGTGGCTTGCGATAGAAGGCAGACATGTCGTAAATGGATAGATTCAGGGATGCATGGACAGACAGACAGACAGCTCCTAGTAAACCATCGGCTTCTGCAGTGTGAAGTTCTCCATTAGCTCCTGCTGTCCCAGATCATGACTAGCTTCTCCTAAAAGAGAATCTGTTCAGTACAGGGTGGCCCAGCGACACCCTAAACGCACTGCAGAGGGATGAGGCTGCTGCTCCCCTGTTACTCCACAGCCAGACCGGGAATGAGGGGCCAGTGGATGACTGACCACCCCACACACCAGCGCAGCGGCTTTTGGAGGGACACTGATTTAAAGACTGCACCAAAAGTGCATAGCACCTAGAGAGAGCAAAGCACTTGCTCTCAGCATAAGAGATTCAACTTTCCTACCTTAATAATACAACAAGGAGATTTTGTTCCCAGCATTATCATTCACATTTTTACGACATGATTGGCTGAAACAATTATAGGTCTTTTCTGCAGACCAGGGCAAGCATCCCCAAAACTTAAACTTTTGAGAGGGTTTGAGTGGTATTTTTTGGACTGTTGACCATAAGGTATATTACCAGAAGCAGAGAAAAGAAGAAATAGCACCTGATTCCTTTACTTGTGGAACAGGGAACCTCAGTTATTAATGAAATATGAGGTGACTCTTATACAGGGCTCGCTGTAACAGAGCCACTCATAATCACCGGTGGATTTCATCCTACCTTTATATGAGGCAGTGATTTTTTTACCCTTACTACACTGAGGGGGAGCTCCGGCACTGATGAAGTAACTCCCCCAAGGACTCCACAGCAGGGCTGGAACCCGACCTGCACCTCCGGCATCCCCGTCCAGCCCGCGCTGCTTTAAGCAGCATGGTGTTTCGGTGAGTGATGCTGGGAGCCAACACAGAGTTGTGTGGACATTGCAAAAGAAAAAGAGAAGCCAAAATGCACTGCACAGTCTGAAATCTGAATTTACCGGCAGGGTCAGGGAGCTATTTTACTTGCTACCACTGTGAACTCCAGGAATGGAATCAATTAGTATTAGTTTAAAACATCATCTGTTTCAGTTTAACAGAAAGCTTCTGTTCAATGAAATACAGGGTTGCTAAATGAAAAATAAAAGTTGATTTGATTTTAGTAACTCCTAAGGTACTATTTTAGGTGTAGCAAAGAGGTATATCATACGTGTGCCACAAATGTGTGTGAAAATACATTACTCTCGTTTTTCTTCATGTCTTCATATAAGAATATCCCCGCAAGTCATGCATGACCGCAAATCACAAATCTGTGCTTAGCAAGATGTTTCACCAGCGACTTTGCAGATGTGTGACAGCATTTTCTTCAACGATACTCTTAGGTGATAAACCAGCAACTTTTAAATGGATGTTTGTCCAGGTAATTAAAACCATCTTTATAATCATGATGGAAGAATTCCTTTCCAGGCATCGTTTCTACTTTTAGAGAGTTAAATTCTCTCTTTGTGGGTTGTTTTTTTTAACCGTAGATTTTACCAGGCTATGCTAGGAGGATTCATTTGAGAGCTGCAAAATACAAGAGTTTTCCAAGGCAATGAACTCACTCCAAACAATACTGATTTTTGTTTCACAAAAGGTTTTTAAAATACCGTCATCCTTTCCAATTCAAAAGAGTCCTAACACATTTCAATTCCTCAGGGGCACAACCAGCTTGATCCTGAGCTAAGCATCTTACAAGACTAACAGCATATATTACTTTATAGGTAAAACAGGAGTGATATTATTGCAAACTGAACTTACAGTGATCTTACCTATAGAAAAGTAAATCGATTGGCTACAGTCGTACCTTTTGTTTCACTCCCAGAATTATGAGACCAGAGCTAAAGGACACTACAGAGACAGTTCAGTTTAGTGTTGCTGTTCCAGCACTACTACTAAACTTCTTGTATTTCTTAAGGCAAATTTTCTACTCTGAATGCCCTTCCCCTTTTTTAATACTGTTTTTTCATTATTTTTGGAGAAATAAAACATTAAAAAAAAATCAGAGGGGAGAAGAGGACTGAGAGGGCATTTTTTTTCTCCTGTCTTCTACACTGTTTTAGGAATAAAGAAACAGAATGAAAGGAAAACCAAGGGAGAAACAGTAGAATATTTTTAATTCTCCCATCCCAAAAAAAGCAACCCTAAGCAAATAATTATCTGTGCAAAACATCATCATTTTCCAAGCTTCACCAGTCCCTCAGGTCCCTGGCAGAGCAACCCTCTCTTCTCTATGTGCCATTTTCACACCACGATAGCCATAACTAGCGATGGCACCACTGCTCGCGCTGCACAACTCTCTGTAATTTAGTCTATTGCTCAAGCAACGCTGCTAAGAAGCCACCATGAAGACAGGGAGAGGAAAACAGAGATGAGTGGGGTTTATTTCAGTGGGGACAGCTCAGCCCTTGGCCGCGTGATGAATTGCTGATGGAGCTCGAGAGGAAAGGCCAGCCTGGCCTCCTGCGGACACCCAGCGCAGCGCGAGAGTCTGCAGAAAAAGCCATGGAAAGGACTAGGGAGGGAGTGTGGGGCGAGACGAAACAGCTGCTGGGCTTCCTCATCAGTGGAAAATGGTATCATGGCCCACAGAACACTGCAGCGAGGAAATGCAAAAGTGGAAACTTATAGATGTATTTTTACATGGTGATAATGATTTTAGCATCTGCATGAACTGCATGAGCCAGGGCCTGGATCCCTCCTCACTTAAATCACTTAAAGTCCCGTTCTGCCTGAAAGTAATAATCTGTTTGCTTTTATTGCTGTCTTATAAACTTTCCATCCCAATCTACTAATGAAATTAAGTGACACAAGGACTGTCAAATAAATTCTGCAAGGGGGGTGGGAGAGGAAAGAAAGTTTTGGGCTCGGTGAGGCAGGGCAGCAGGAGTACATTGAAAATATGAAGTCCAGAAGAGGATGGTCATTGATCAGGAAAGCAATTCCTTGAGGCTTCTGAACTTTGCTAAGCCCAGAAAACCAACCCCGAAGCACAGCTACCAGCCTCCTGCTAGATGTTTGCTAGGCTACCAATCGACCTCACTGAAGGAAGACCACTTTATGCAGAAAGCCGAGACCTCCAGTGATGAAGTATTAAGAAGCTATTCCCTTTCCAGATGGTGTAACTGATGCTGATTAACCTAAATTATGTCATGCAGTGAACAGTATCAACCCATGCTGTGTGCTCCATCTCAGATTGCAAAAGAACAATGGGGAGTGGACAAGGAGACAATGGAGGCCACGGGAGTCTGGTAGGTGGCAGGGTCACGAGGTTCAAAGCAGAACAGTAAAATAGGTGTTTTCAGCCTGCATTTTCCTTTGCTGTGGATCTGCTTTGCTTCTGTGCTGCGGGACAGAATGACATGGCATCCTTCTGGATTAAACGTGTTACGAGGTAACTGGGAAAGCGGAGATGTGATCTCGCTTCTGTTATCGTTGTTATCTATGGCTATTCTTTTTAATAAAATCTTAATAGACGGGGACCAAATATATCCTGTGTCTTACCAACACCACACAAGACTGAGTCTGGATTTGCAGAAGTGGGAATCTGTATTCTCCATGTTGGTTGATCCATTTTGAGACTAAGGACAGTCTAATCTCTCTAGGGGTAAGGACATATGTATTTATGTATATTTAGGTCTGTTGTTTGCCATAAGGTTATCTTCTGCAGGAACACAAATCTGGGAGATGGGAGGACAGAGGATAAACAACAAAATAAAATTAATTATCCTCTCAGACCTGGATCTAAATGACTGACACAGCTCATCTCTGCATGAAATGACTATTGTTTAGATATCTGTATATTCCATTGGAATGCCTTCAAGTATTTAATTTCAACTCTAGTCCTGTGAGGACCAGTTGGTCCATTAGACACCGAGTATGTAATGGAGAATACCAAATACCTTGTTGATCAACATAACCAGTGAGAAAACAACACTTGGTTTATTCCAGAAAAAAAGAAACCCTTGACGTTCATGATTTCAAAAGTCTGATTTTTAAATCCTTCTCCTCGAGCAGACCTGATGAACATGTGATAAGTGAGGAAGTCATGAAAAAAGAGCACAAAACTGGGGCATTCACAGCTTGCAGACATGACCTTTGGGGAAGAAATCCCCTCTTTTGATTCACATGGCCCTGAATCACCCAAACTGTCCACATAAATTTTACCTTCCAACAAGCCTAAAATATTAAAGCTGATTTTAGACATAATGGCCTTGTTCCTCACGTCTTGCACCAAGTCCACACGCAGCCATTAGAGCTCTGCTTGTTGTGTTCCCATGAAAAACCTTAGTATTGACCGAGGCTAAATTAATCCATTTGTCAGCATCTGCTGACCTGTGCACCTGCGTTGGAGTTTGTAACAAAATCCTAAACTAGCATCACTGGGCTTCAGGTTCTGGCAAAAATGGCTCACAGAGTACATGCTACACTTCTCCAGACTTCCCCAGGGGATGTGACTCACTGGAGAGACGGATGGATACTTACACAAATGTATCCAGATCGGTTTATCCTAGAAATTTCAGGAGATCATGTTCCCCAAGAGATTCCCTCGGTTGTTAAAATATGTTTTATCATTTCTTCCTGTTAAAGCCTGCATTTTATTCTTCATTAAAAAGTCACTGTAGTGCAGTTGGTGCTCAGCAAACAAAGGAGCAGAGACATTACAAAGAAGAAAGAAAGAAAACAAAACCAAATAATTGAATGAGACTATTTTAAATAACTCCTAAATTGTCACAAGATCGCAGAAATCATACACAAGGCTGAAGAAAGGGGGAGCTAATTTTCTCCAGAAAAAAATGTGGTCCTTTCTCTATATTATACCATTCTCAATTTTTCATTTGCAAGTGTTAGTGAAGACTGCATACACATGTAAATATTCATATTTAAAATATCCCTCTTGAAAAAGCATGTGTGAGAGGGACATTATGGAAATGAGGCTGGATCAATACCAGAGTGAAAATGGGAATCAGACCTATTAAGACATCGGTGTGCCTCAAGCCCAGTGTGCAGGCTTTCACTTCTTTCCTTTTCCTGGACTCTGACCGCTATAGCTGAGACCTAAGATCTTTCTGTGATGGACAGTCAGTAGCGATGAAATGACTTGAAGACTAAAGAAATTTAAGGAATTCCCTCTGTCTAGCATATCAAAAAGTTCAAAAGTTACCAGTGTTTCAGTGGCTAAGCAGCAGAAATGTCAGGTGTTAAAATATTTTTTTAAAGAAAATGAGAACGGCAAAAGAACCACCAAAGGCTGGGTACGAGGTCCAAGATAACTCAAAGAGAATTCACACACATATTTGACACACCAGGCTATTTTCCATGAGACTAAAATAGCAAGAGAAATTTTATATTCTCCCTTTTATTTAGGTGTTCATATTAAAAATCTGTATCAAAATTGCGGTAAAAATTTGGGCTGCATATTTTCATTCACCAGAAAATACAAATCCAGGACAACTTACTTAGTAACACATACGTGCCAGAATTGTTGACCTTTTGACCCAACCCAACTCTATAAAATAGTACACAGCAAGATTATAAAAGGAGCCAGATTAGGATCTGGAGATCTGTAGATTCTCTTCAAAGGATTTGCAGAAGGTAACTCATATAAACAAGTCCATATCCAGTAAGATGAAATTTAATATCTATTTTCTGCACTTCTCTTACAGGGATTTTTAGAATCCAACAGTAACAATGGTTAAAAATGAAGAAATGTAGTATTTTCTTTTTTCCTAAAAAAAAACACCAAAACTAGGAACTCTGAATGTGTTATTTGATATATGACAAAAGCAGTTTAGTCTTTTCTAATTCCATCATACCTTCATATTAGTAAAAGTGCCCCCACTTTTCTTGGATGGAAACAAGTAAGGGAGGGCTTTCCATGTAGATGAAAAGAAAAAAGCAATAGACTAGACCCAAAGTTGTCTTCCAAGCCCATCCTTGGCATTTCTAGGCCAAAAGATCCCATTTAAAAGCCCCAAGAAACATATTTTACAAATAATACAGTAGGCTTTCACACAGCATTGATGCAAGTATATCTGGCAGAAAAAGCAGGGAGCAGAGCCGAGGCAGAAATTCATCAAAATATAATGTAACTGGACGAGGATACAAGAAGAGGGAATCAGGGAAAATCCACATCCTAGAAAACTGTCAAGGGAGAACAGAAAGCACTGGCTTGCTTTGAAAAGCCACATCTCAGAAGGAATTTGAGATCCCTGAGGAGCATAGCAGACAGAAAAAGAGATGCTACCAAAGAAAGAAGGTTCAGCCTTTATCAATTTCCAGAAAATCTGAATCCATGGATATAGGAACTGCAATGAGGAGAGTATATGCCTGCTATGAAACCTAGCTGCAATTTTCTTTTGGAGAACCCAAAATAGTAAAGTTGTGAGAAAAATTAAAAACCTTCATTTCAGCAATTTTTAATACAATGCTTTGATTTTTCTTTCAGGAGATGCTATTTCTCCTTTTTAAATACATCTACTCATTAGATAAGATGCAATACACAGAATAATTTTGAAAAAAACGAAAATCAAACAACATATTTTGATTTTCCTGTTTAAAGAAAGTTTAAAATAAGCTAAAAAATGACAACTAGATCAAAAGGGATTTAGAAACCTCATTTAATGAGAAAATTGAAAGTCGAGGACTTCTTTTTCAGAAGCAGAATAAAGCCAGACTTTGAGTTTCAAATTTTTGCCAAGCAGAAGGCCTGTCCTCTACAGAGCACCAAGAGTCACAAATAATTAATGTTCTGATAAAGTTGTCCCACTAAAAATCCAATCCCTTCATTAAATCTGAATCATTAACAGGCCACCCAAGAAAGCAAAAGAAAACTGGACTTGACTTTCTAAGGATATTTCCTTAATTCCTGGTGGTCTCTGCCATTCTTAGAGACTCATTTTTCCCAAGCAAACAAACTGGCATGAAAAGAAAAGCTTTTCCCATCCATAGATGGATTAGATTAGATCATATCAGATCCCTGTCAGTCTGCTGAAATCTATGGGGTGCTTTTGCTCTTGGCCAGCTAAGACTGTAGCTGATGAATTTTGGTACCAAAAAGATGAAATAAAGATCAATAAAAGCTTCCTTCTCTTTCTCTGCCTGCCTAAATATATTCAATCACATGGTAGAGAACACAAATACATATAGCAATATAATTATTTAAAACCAGCTTTTCTACCACACAACGTTTTCATTGGAGACACAGGAACTTTTCTACAAAAAGTGTAATTTCTATTTATTTTCCTTGAAATTATTTTCTTTCTATTTATTTTCCCTGAAAATAAAATAGTGGCAACAACAAAAAAAAAAAAGCCTTCCATTAGGAATGTCTTTAATTTTGTGTTACTTTTTCCATCTGCATTCTTTCTATAGAAGTAAACCTCAACTCCAAGATGGTTTTTAAGATTTACATGTTTATTTCATTTTGTTTAATACCGTAATCGGTTCACAGTAAATTTGACCACACACACATACACAGTGATCCCAGCTGGTTCAATGTGGCAAGCCAAGCCAAAGACATAGTCAAAAATGCAGCCCTGCTGCTGAAAACTTTGCAAAATTATGAACAAGACCCTTAAAATTATAGCTTGCCATCACACGCCAGCAACCATGATGATAATGTTGTTCACAGGAAAACAAGCTAAAAGCAGTTCCCTGCTCTTTGGTGCTTAAAGGGTTACAGTAAAGGAAAAACTTGCATTTAAATACTGTTGATGCTGTGGTTTTCATAAACAGGTCTGACACGCTGTGCTTTCCTTGCAGGTAAGAGAATGCCACGAGTTAATATCTGAATGAGCTCTTCCACCGCCTTAACCCTCTTTTCTCTTTGGGTTGGTTTTTTTTTTTGGCAGTTAATTCATTATCTTTTGCCGCTCCCTTCCTTGTAAAGCCCAAAACAAACAAACTCAAGGGCTTGTTTGCAGCCTATGGGACTGCTTTACATTTCACGGGAAAACACGGGGGGAAAGCTGAGGCTATGATCTTCAAAGGCATAAAAACCCCCCAGTTTCGCAGGCATTTGGTCTGTCCTCATCTGTGCCACACTCTGTTCATCAAAACCCAGACGGGAGTGAAAGGTCCTCAGTGGAAACAGCCAGGACACTGGGGCTGGGAGCCACCGAATGCAGCACGGAGGGGCTGGTTCCCAGACAAGAGCCATGACCTGGGCAGGCTGCAGGAGGAGCAGCCCAAGGATCTGCCACTGGTCTGTGAAACTTTGCCCCTTTTCCTGGGGTTTTACATAGAAAAGGCGCTGTGCTGCAAGTACCTGGCTCTCCTCCCTGAACACGACCCAACTTACCAAAATTTGGAGACTGATGCAGTGATGCTCAGGGAGCGTGGACCAGGGCTGTGAAGATACCTGCCTGCATTTCCTGAGCCACTGCCTTTATTTTTTGTGACGCTGGAAGTCCCAGTAAAGCCAACAGAAATTCAGAGTACGTCTATCAGTTCAGTGGAGGAAAAAGAGGCAGAACTGGACAACCAGATTTAAAAATAAAATGAAAGGAAAATAATATTCAAAAACCCTTCTTCCCAAGGAATGTCCTCGGAAACAGAGCCTGACCGTGGTGGGATGGACAAAAACACACCCTCTGTGTTTCTAAGCAGCCTGGACTTTCCACAGTACAGGGGTGCTCTTTATGGGAGACCTGGATGAGCAAGGGCAAGATCACAGGGTGCAAAGATCAAATACACCCACGATTAGAGCCAGATAATGACTTGAGGACACGAAGGTGTTTTGTGCTGCCTGCAGCTCTCCTTCCTCTGCCTGTGAAGCTCCTCACGAGCCCAGCCGCGTTGCCCTATAAAGCTCGTTATCAAGATTTCACATCTGGCCTGCACATCTTAATTTAATGATGATATGGCAGCGTCCCCTCTCCGCTGCACAGCACAAATTATCACGTTGCTTTCTGAGGACATAAATCTCATTTAGCATTTTTTCCCCTTCAGGGAGTTTTACAGGCCAGAGAGCAGGAAAAAGATATCCACCCGGACGCGCGTAAGGAGCTTCTCATGTGAGCAGTGAGTCTGAAAAGCCACCCGTCCCTGACAGATGCTGCAGTTTTACGTGCTTAATGCCTTTCCCTAAACTCCTCTTGCCAGGCTGTAGGCTGGCAGAAGACCACGGAGGTTGATGTGCACCAGCTGGGAATGTGGTCCATTTTGTGCAGAGCCCCTCAAACCACCCGCCTGTCACTTCAACTCACTCCTGTTTCTTGAGGTTTTTCTCAATTGGGACATAGAAAGAAAAATTCTGCCCGGTTCCTTCTTTCTGGAGGACTCCTCTGGTTTGAGTGTTCCTCCCTGAGTAGCAGGCAGAGGTTCAGCGTGTGCTGGAGGCTGGTGGGGCCAGCCCATGGTGGAGGCAGAGCTGAGCTTCTCGGCCACCCCACAACAACATCTGGGTCCTGCCATCTCGATTCAGCGCTCTCCCCAAATTCACAGGAAAACCAGTTTTCTGGCTAGGCAAGTTAAATCAATAAAAAAGGAAGAAATTCTCAGTGCCGTAACGGGGACAGTGGTGTCCACAGCCCCATTCTTTCTCGAAACTTTGTTATTATGGGATGGAGTGTTAAGGATCTGTCAGCATTTCTATTACAAACCTCAGTCTTCAGAGGTTTATAAACGCAGCCATTTAAAATAACACTGCATTAAAAAGTAGGTATGTGAGTTGTCAGCAGTGGTGTTTCTGTTTTCTTTAAGATGGTTTAAAGACGTTTTAGCAGATTATTAGCCTTAGAGAGGTCAAAAATAATCAGAGGTGGTTTTTCGGCTACATTTTTGGCTACCTCTGGATAAATAATGGTTTAATTTGAAAAACATTGAGTACATAATATGAACTGTATTTAAGCAACAACAACAAAAAAAGGAAAAGCCTCAGTTAATGGCCATGCTATTTATGTTTTAGAAACGGCTCCTGCACATGCACAGCGAATGCTCAGCTTTTAAAACTTTCCCTGTGATGTGGGTAATGCGATACAACAATAGTGACATGGACGGGGCGGTTGTTCCCGTGTCCTGAGCTCACTCCTCACGACCCCACATCACCTCCAGGGGACATGCCACCCCCAAACGGGGGCTGGCCCCAAACAAGACACTCAGGATGGAGCGCCAGGGGCTCAAGGAGGGGGCACAAGGGCACCTCAACCCCCCTGTCTCAGCCCAACATCCACCAGCCATTGCTGAGCAGAGCAAGATCTGACCCCACTTGACAGCCCAGGATGGGTTGGTCAATGAGACGGTGCCCTGCTCTGCAGCAGGTACTGCCATCATTGGCACCTCTTCCCACGTGAGAAAGCCTGAGCTACGGTTGGGCTAACCTCCAGCAGTGTGAACAGAAAACACGGATGATAGACATTTAGACCTTCACCTCAGTGAACATTTGGACTATCTCATCTTAGGTGAGCAAGGGGCACACCTAAGTTCATGACCAGAATGATTATGTCTTTGGGCTGGCCCCTGCCATGGACCTCAAGGAGCTGAGGACAAGTCCTGAAGACCTCATGGTCTGTGAAACTGGGGGGGTAAAAGAGTGGAGAGGAAGGGAGAAACTGCCTCAAAAACTGCCTGTGGGCCATTAAATGCTGTTACCAGCAAAAAAGTCAAAATGATATTTTTTTCTTTTCCTTCACGAAGAAAATTGCAGGTCTGACATTTTGTTACAGCAATAATTGTCCCTGAGATTGGCTTGCAATTATTTTTGTGAGTCTGACCTTCGAAAGTGAAATGACACGAACAGCACAGCATCCAGGGATCCAGGTAACAGCCAGCTTAACAGCTTCTAATTATTTCCCATCAACTCTTGATCTTCTTTACCTGATTGTTGCTTCAAAGTATTTCAGCAAAGAGGAGATGGCCTCAGCACTCTCTATTTATCTCAATTCTTGGTGAAAGTTTTGGAGCACTTTCCTTGGTCAGAGAGTAGAGGCTGCCTGTGCTGCCTGAAACACATTTTTAACTAATAAAGCAATGATTTAGTGCTAAACTTATTATATTACTCAGACAAGAAATTTGAGATTTTTTTGATACTTCGTTGTTAATGTCTTTGCCAGAATATCTATTTTGAAGAGGGTACATACATAACAACTTAATGAAACTCATACTGTGAACTAGTTACTTTAGAGTAATTATGTCAATGTAAACCTTGGAGTAAGAGTCTCTTATTCTGGAATAAATAACCAATTTCAGAGCTGGATAAAAATAAATGTAATCAAGATTACGTTATGGACAGTGTAAAGAGCCTGCTTTGCCTACCCGTCCCTTTGCAGAACCCATCACTCAACAGTGATGCAAAGACAGCTCCTCGGTCTGCCCAGACCAAGTGCTATGGCTTCCTGAAGTCTTCTCCTGAGATCCCACTACTTCAGCTTCCCTATCCTGAGAGCTGGCCAGAAAACCTCCTGGAAAGGACCAGATGATATTTCCTCCTCTATGAGCTCCAGGCACATGCCAGGCGCTGCCCTGATTCTCATTTCTGCTCTCCCTTTCTCTCCTATGTCTTCTCTTCCTTCTATAATTTATTTCTTCTCTCTCTCTAGCCTGTTATATGTTTAAAAAAAAAAAAAATCTGATCTAGCCAGCCAAGATTACATTACTACTTCTATTTATTTATGTAGCTGTGTTTCTGTGAGCCCGCGACCAAGAAGGCAACAAAAAGCCATGCCTGAAATAGCCTGCCCGTGGTGGAGCTGGCCTGGCGCTGATAAGGCAGGGTGCTGCCCCTCTCCGGCACAGAGGCCTCGCTGTGACTTCGCTCCAGAAGCTGTTTTCTAGCTTTACTCTTCTTTTCTCTTTACTTCTCATACGTGCTTGTCATTGGGACTTGGTTTTGCTTTCTCCTTCCAGAAAGCAGATCGGACTCCAGCAATAACAGTAGCAGAAACAGCCCCAATTTGTCTTCATTAAAACTTCTTTTCGCAGAAAATGCAGTTTCACCACCTCTAACGCTGTCTAACCATGGTCAGAACGGGTTTTTTTCATGACGATGAACCAGAATTAAGGAAGATCATTCGAAAGCAAGAGCCTTAATATTCTGCATTTCAGATACTTTCATGTCTTTTATTCTGCTTGCTGGAGTCAGAGATCTTTGTATTCAAAGCCCCAAACATTATTTATAGCACTTTATGGAGACAGACCCATCAGCGCTCAGGCTCTCCAGACCCCTTCATCCGATTTTCGTTAGCACCGTACCGCAAGCCCACGACTTTCGGCAAATGAGAAACCAAGACGCGGAGGCACATCAGCACGGCATCAAAACGCGCCTGTGTCTTTGCAAACCCCACACAAGCAGCCCAGCCGCTCATGGAGGAGCTACAGATCTATTTATTAGCAAAAGGCGGGTTGTGCTGTCTCCTTGCAGTCATCCACAGCAGCTTTTCCCCACCCACTGCTGCAGCTGATTTGGGGTTTTGCACTTTATTCCACTGGAAGAGCAGAATTTGACCCGGTGGTTTCGCTTCTTGCTGGTTCTCAGGGTCACTTTGTCACCCTCAGCACAGGAGAACGGCATTAATCCCGTAGCGCTGCGAGGCGGCGATTGCACAAGACGAGGAAAATTATAGGGATAATAAACTCTGCGACAGGGACACCTTCACCGCACTAATTTCTGCTCAGACCTTGGAGAAGCTCTTACCTTCTCCCCGTGCCCTTACACCCAGTCACAACAGGCGCTGGATCGACCCCAGACCACAATCCACGACCCACCTTCTGTAAGCGGATACATTTTGTATTTAATACCACGGTAAATTAAAAAATGGCAGACCACATCAAGCTTTTATTTCGTGTACAATAAAAGGGTTTCCTCAGTCATAAAAAAATGGGCAAGGAGAGGGGGAAGAGGCCACCGCACAACAAATTCCTTCCTTACAGTCTAGAGAATTTGCGGGGGCGGGTTAGGGGGGAAATTTGCCAGTTAATAAAATGTCTTGTATGAATTATTCGTCGGGACTGGCCCCAAACGTGAACCAGACACGGTTTGGTGTGCTGGGATCACTGCACTGGCACAGCGCAGGATCACGTCCAGTTCTGCAAAGACTCGCATACGAGCTTATCTCCAAGGTTTAAGCTCCTCCTGCCTCCAGTTAAACAACGAAGGACATGTGTAAGTATTCACATGCTGAAGGACTTAGTTTTACAAAGAGCGCTTTGTTCTGCAAAGGTTGCCTACACTGGAAGAAATACTAAAACAATAGAAAACATCGCAACTGTTTATCCTCCTGGTTAAAAAAAAAAGATGTAAGCATCCAAATATATTCGCTTTATAAATATACTTAGATTTTGCCCCACATTTTTGTTCGATGCACCGGATGCAGCTGCAAATAATAAATTTCTGTACCCAAAATTCACACACATCAGTGGAGGAAGATCCATTGACTGGAAGGGGACGTTGTAGCAGCCCAGAAAACCAGCTCTGTCGATCTTCCAAATTGAAACCAAAACTGATTTTGGAAAAAAACAAAACCTGCAGCGACGACGTTGCCTTTGTAACAACGCTGGCATTAAACCCCCTTATCATCGGCGAATAAAGCGGTTATGTATCCTGCATGTTACTCACGTCGCTCGGTGCCTAGCAGCCGCAGGACAGTGCTAGGCACCCTATCGACAGCAAGGCGCACGCAGTCCTGATCCCAAAGTCCTTGGGACGCGGGTATAAAACCCCAGATGGGTGGCAACAGACCTACCCATAAGCTTCTAGGAAAAACAAAACAACTCGCGTCGAGAGGGAAAGCAGCGTGTTTCTACACCCCAGCTGCCTAACCATTCATCTTTATCACGCTGTATTTATCTGCCGCTCATAACAGTTTGTTTTATAACGCTTTTTTGTTTAGCTACAGTAGCCTTCCAGATTTACACAAGGAAAGGAGACGGGGCTTGCCGAGAGTCCAACCAGGACAGAGCAGGGACTGCCGCGTGTGGTCATCCTTTTATCATCCCGATTTCTCTTTTCCGCGGCACGGCGGAGCTCTGTTGAAACCTCGTTGCGTTAGCGCGGTTGTGGTAATTTTAATACGGGTTACCGCAGCAGAACGAGTACATTTACTGCTGTGCTGCACAAACACCACGTCATGAGCGGAGCACGCCGAGGACTCCCACAACTTCCACACCACATACCTCCCATGCAGCGATCCTGATAAATACTTCAGGGGGAAAGAAAAAAGAAAAAAAAAAAAAAAAAAAAAAAACACAACAGTAAAATTGAAAGGAAAAACCTCAAAATGTTTGAAACAAAATATTTTAATTGATTGAATGAAGGAATTTTTTTCTGATTTTTGGCACATGTGAAATTAAGAAATTTTAATGAGAAAATGCATAACACCTTGGAAAACTATGCCAGCAATGTTCACCACACAGAGGAACCACGATGCCATCACTTCTGTTCAAAAACGAGAGAGGGCCAAATTCCCCGCTGGCCTAGTAAAGCAAAGGGCATTAGATCACCAGAGGATTTGTCCTCTAGAAAGAAAATCATCTTTTTTTTCTTGTAGGTAAAGCATCCTCCAGGCTAGTGTAAATCACCGGGATACAGTAGAGGATGTGACCTCACGTTTTTTAAACTATTCCCATCAAAACGCCGGAGCGGGAGCAGGAGCCAGCGGGGCTTTGCGGCAGCAGAGCCCTTCTCCGGCGCAGGGATTTGTACAGACCAGGCTTTGTGCTGGAGCGAAAGCAACCCGTCCCTTTCAGGCCACCGAAGTGCCTGAAGTCATTGCATTCGTTTGCACGATGCCCGGGATTTCTAAGCTGTTCCTCTCTTCCTTTTTAATTATTTTTTTCTTTTCCTTAAAATTAGGATTGAAACCGCCGAGGGGGGAAAACGCTGCTCCGCTGCCCGTCCGTGGCCCCGACGCAGGGGCTGGGGAGCGATGGAGAACAGCGGCGAGAGCGGCGGGGCCTTTCAAACACAGCACCCGCTCCAATCTATTGTTATCTAACTCACCCGCAGAAAATAGAGTCCGATATTTCCCTTGAATCCAAAACGATCTACCACAGCAATTTTCATTACTCCAAGAAAAAGAGAGCGAGAGAGGAGGGAGGGGAGGGGGGGAAAAAAAAAAAAAAAAAGACATTACTTCTCTGAATTACACGCCACTTTCATAATTCTCCCTGAAGTACCACACAGGGACTGTGTTGAAGGGAGGAAAATGAAAACAGCTGTGGAGGTTTTGGGTTACACTGCAGCTCCGTGCTGCCTTTGGCCCTTGCCCACCAGTGCAGTTTGTTCTAATCCCGGTCGTGAATGTCCGTATTTGTTACCGCTCGCTAAGGCGAGTCTTCTGCCTCTTGGAATAATAAAAACTGTTGTGCGCTTATCTGCTAAGCTTCTTCGACAGTTGCAAAAAGTCATCAAGTCAGCAACGCGCCCGGGGCTGTCACTCAAAGGGGCTGCCCACGGTTGCCGGCTGGGTTGGCCCCGCTGGCCGATGGGGCTCGTGTGTGGGCAGGGACTGCGGGGTTGGGGGAATTTGGGGCCCCCCCGTAGGGCTGGCATTGGCCTCCTGCCCCAGAGCTCCCCTTTCTCCTCCTCTATTTTTTTTTATTTTTTTCCCCTCCTTTTTAATTTCTGCTACACGTGCCTCAAAACAAAGAAGGCATCTCCATTGGTAAATCAGCTCCTAAAATAGGTCGCATCATTTTCGGAAGGGATTTTGGCTCCTGAGGCAGACTTTGATGAATACGAGGTGGCTTGCTTTCAGCAGGGCTGTGATTTAGAGCCACACAGCCCTCCCCTTCCTCGCTCTCACCCTGCCATGCCGGCCAGGTCTCCTCTCCGTCCTCCGTTCTCCCTTCAGGTCCACTGCGCTGCCGTACTACTTCCTGCTGTTGGGCTCCTATTTTCTCCCTAATCCCTGACTTCCTCCACACTCTCCAAATAGTTCTCCTTGGCCTCAACTTTATTAACTTAAGCTGCTTATTCTTCTGCCACTAGAAAGTAATTCTGTGCATTCCCTTTTCCTCTCCGCCCTGTGTCCCCCTACCTCCGTCCCCAGCCTCGCCGCATGCTAAGAAACCGCTCGTCCCTTTGGAGAACCGTACATATTTTTCCCCCAATGCATTTGGGAGAGACAAGTTGGGGGGATGGCGAGTTCCTGGCAGCTCCCCACCAGAGGATCGTATCTGTTTTTAATTTGGATAGTTAAAAAATCACAGCCCCGCTGGAATCTGGAAGAGGAGCATGTGTGCGTCTCTGCGTGTGTGGTTGTATAGGCGCGCATTGTTTTTGTCTGTATGGAAATAGGGTGACATGTTTATTGTGTGTGTGCACGCGTGTTGTTTTTGCTCATGTGGAAATGGCGCGGCGCGTTGTTTGTGGCCCGTGAGATGCCTGTGTCTGCGTTACATCCGCTGAGCTTGACGTTTCTATCCGTGCGGGAAAAGTCCGAGAAAGCAGCCGACTGTGCTATCCACTAGGTAACGACCAGCTCCACCACAGTAACCTGAAAACCTGTCCTGGGAAAGCCTGGGAAAGCCGGCTCACAGCACAGCACAGCACATCACAGCACCTCAGGGGCAGATGCAGACCGGAGAGCGGGAGCTCAGCCACAGCCATGGATTTGGAAACAGGAGCACCTGTGCTTAAGCACCTCTAGTCCTACACGGAGCAACAGCAGCACGGTGTAGAGCAGGGTTACACCTCCACAGGACAGACTAGGCAGGCAGCACCGGGACGTGTGCCCAGTCATGGCCAGAGAAAGCCAGCGAGCAACTGGTACATCTCTCCTTAGCAGCAACATTAGAGAGATCAGCTGTATTTTGTGCTCCTCAGCCCCAAAATGTGAGGATCCTTACTTCCACGTGCAGTATACACACACATCTAGATATTAAAAAGCATATATAGGACTATATATGTATCTATACACGTGCACACCTATGGTCTTCCATATAGCCCTCCATGCACGTATTTGTGTGACTACGGAAAGCACCACATGAAGATCCCAAGGCAGTGTGGAGGGGAGGTTGGGGTAATGCCTCTGCCTCTAATGCAGCTCACTTCCTCTCCAGATCCCAGCAGAAGTGACTTATTACAGGAGCTTATAAAAATTCCCCTGAAGAATAATTGCAAAATGAAACAAATTGCCCTAAGTGGTGGCCAATAATTTCACCAGGGACAGAGGCTATTAGACCAGCCAGGAAGGTCCTCGTCTCTGCTCCACTCTCCTCCAACTGGGACAAGCCCTGTCTAAGGGGCAGTATAGTCAGAGCATATTTTTAGGGGGTGATTAATTGTGTCTCCATCAAAGGGGAACCAAAATCACTGTCTGCCCGGAGCTGCTCTTGGCAATGGGCATATCCCAGCAGCAGGGCTCACCCATGAGCAGACAGACAGATAGACAGCCATGAGCCTGCTCCCAGCACTTCACTGTCCATTCAGTTAAAAAGTTTTCCCGATGGATACAAAGCCGCCTTTCCGCAGTCTAAGCCTGCCACTCCATATGTTACCCATGGCAGGCAGGAAGCACAGGTTATCCACTTGGCTGCTGCTCCTTTGGGATATTTGAAGAATATTCTCACATCTCCTGCAGTCTCTTAACTACAGAGTGCACTTCATCTGTCCGCTCCTCTTTGGCCACCTCTGGAAACCCCAGCTCCTTCTTGTTGTTTTTCTCTGTACTCCTGAATTGCCGAGGAAAAAAAGTCCCTGTAGTGTTAACCAGTATTTTTGGCCTCTGCTCAACAGCTGACCCAAGAGGAGATGTTCTTTTGAGACACAAAAAAAAGAGCCCAGCAAGTTCCCTCCCCCTTTTCCTCTTCCTCCAAAAAAATAAAATAAAATAATCACACAAGTGATGAAAAATGGGCCATGTGTAAAGAACTGCAGACCCCAGGGGCAGCTCTGGATTGAACTCCCTATTTATACACGGTTTTACATTATTATTTACTACAGTAATCAATGTAAAAACACTGCCTACCCTAGCAACCCCTGTGTCATATGGTGTGTATACATCACCTCTGGGAAGCAGGTCAGCTCTATAAAGAAAATCAGCCATATTTAACGTGAAACTCTGTAGTTTTTACAATGTTTTTAAAAATGTTTTACAACATGTAGAAATGCTTCCATAAAAGCAGACTTATTAATCCCAGTTTTAAGCTGTCTTTTAAAGTGTAGCTTTCTTACACAAATATTTTCCTTGTCTCCCCACTGCTCCCTGCCACCCCCCCCC